>JADRCH010000064.1:2201060-2225576 GCA_019843965.1 Rhynchomys soricoides | reverse complement strand
AAAGGAAAGGAAAGGAAAGGAAAGGAAAGGAAAGGAAAGGAAAGGAAAGGAAAGGAAAGGAAAGGAAAGGAAAAGAATGAAGGCAGGGCAGGGCAGGAAATGGAAGGGCAGGGCAGGAAAAGGAAAGGAAGGGCAGGAAAAGGAAGGGCAGGTCAGGAAAAGGAAGGGAAGGGCAGGCAAGGGAAGGGAAAGGCAGGGCAGGGCAGGGAAGGGAAGGGAAATTTTTTCAAGATAAAACACTGTTATCTGCAATAAATCCTGTAGAAATGAAGTAGTGATGATGTCATTTCTACATAAACGCAGGCTGAGAGACTGGAACACAGACCAGTTCTCCAATAGGCGCCTAAGGATCTGCTTCAAATTAAAGAGACATTTAGGATTGTGCATCTCTTAAAGAGAAAAATCAGAGACTTATATGGATTGATCAAGTTGGTGTATCTGTGATCTGTGAATTGCTAAATGTCCCAAACATTTTTAATTCAATTATTAAATAATTATGATATAATATACATAGATGTTTAATGTTAACTACTTAATATAGCTTTATATACATCATTAATAAGTAGCATATTATATTAAACAATACATTTTTATGAATTATGGATTGCCTTTGAACTATGTTTGTGATGCAAATTGGATATGAGGGAACTTGTGTTCTTTTTAAAATTTATATATATTTGTTAAAATTAATTTAAACGATGAGTTTGGTCATCTCATATATTGTAATTGTGAGATGACATATTGTTTAAAATAGATCCCATTTTCAGCATTAAATAGGAAAACTTGTCATGTCAAATTATTAAGGTGCGTATGCATCTTCAACATGCAAATTTAATTCACTTTGAATGTATATTTTTCGGTAGGTGTGACACAGTGTATAGCAGTTTTATTATTGTTTCTACTGATTTCATACATTTTGTCAAAATGACTTTACAAATTTTTGTTGCCAGAAATATTATATCAGAGAGACTCTTGTATAAGAGTAAAATTCTTAGAGATCTTGTGGTACCTGTCTTTTGGTGGCTGGTCTATTTCACTAAGCAATTTCCACATACACCAGACCCTATTATTATGGACAAAATTGGCAGAATTTCATCATTTTATGGTAGAATATAACTCTGTTGAGTAAATGCACTGTCATTTCATTATCAATCCATCAGTAGATAAATAGTCAAGTTGTATTAATTTCTTACAAACTAAGAATGAGGCTTTTATAAACATGGAAGTATATACATTTGTACAGGAGTAGAATGTTGGTGATCAGAGACTAGGACAAGCAAGTTTGAAGACCAGGATTGGAGAATCCTATCAAGTAATATACCTAATTAAAATTAGGAGCAAGGTGTTCTGGTATGCTGTTGAATAGCAGGCTAACCTTAAAAAAACAATAATATACTCACCAATAAAAAAGGAAAGAAGAATATTGACTATTTCTAGCATGAATAAATGATGAATATTTAAGAAGATTCAAGTATATAATATAACTTGACTATAACGTCAAGTTATATAACGTGTTTTACAGTAATGTGTGTAACATATGAACAACTCCTGTGTGTCAATTAAATAAATCTATAAATATTATGAAATCTTAAAGTTTACCTCGTTTGAAAAATTTTACTCTTTTAGTGGTAAGAAGGTAAATCAACATACTTTTATGCTTTCTGATTTTTAAATTATTATTTCTGACTAAACATTTGATTATCTCTGACAAGGTATTATCCTCCATATTTTTAATAAAAGTATAATATTTAATTTTGAACATGACTTCCTTTTTATTTTTGTTAATTTCTGCTTACTGTAAGGTAAATAATTCTTTTGAGGGATTTGACACATGTAGAGTTACGGCTTATATTACTAGCCTCGGCAAAGTGTTGGATAACCTAACAAGCATTAATTAATGAAGTCACATTTTTCTTTCAGAATAGACAAACAGTCCTTACTTTCAATTTGTAATTTGAAATACACGGGCACATTATGGATTCTTTAGAGCTATGCCTATCTTCAGATGGCTGAAGCAACTTAATAAAAATAAAATTCTTAGCATATAATAACTCTTCCCATGGCTATAAATAGCATGAATGTCTTTGTCATTTTGCCCCTTGTTAGAATTATGTCTATACAGAAAATACTTCTACTTGCTGAAATATTGCACTTAGTGAAACTCAAGATCCTTAGCATGAAACCCTTAATCAAGCAGTGCAGACGTCCTGCATGTCCGGAAATAAGAAGTATAAATCAAACAGGAAGGTTCAAAGTTCTATGTTCTTAGCCCCTGCTGACTCCTCAAAGACCTCAACTGCTTGTTAATGGAATTAAAAATTATGGTTGAATACATAGGACTTGAAATCCCATTTTCTCCTGTAAATTTCAAATTTGTCCAGTAGCTGAAAAAATTCTACCTAAATTAAGTGACAACTCTTCCTATTTACTATGACACAGCTACTGTTGGACAACCTGTGCAGAGAAAATGACTCCTGTTTGCTTGTCAATAAGCAAGAATATGAATCACTGTGCCAGATAACCATGGATAATGGTGGTTATTTAAAAAAAAAACATTTATTAATCATATAATCAATACAAAGATAAACTTTAAAAGCAAAGGTCTGGGGTTATTTTATTTTGTTTTGTTTTTGTTTGTTGTTGTTTGACTTTTTTGAGAGGGTCTTTTATTATGACTTCTAAAATCTGCCTTTGTACACTCAACTTGTTAGTCATTAGAGAAAATCTTAGCTTCTGTGTTTACTATCTGAAAGAAATCATGGAAGTTGATGTAATCCTCTCTTTCTCTATGTCTCTGTTTCTGTATCTATTTCTGTCTCTGTCTCTCTACTTCGTTCTGTGTGTCTGTCTCTGTCTCTTTCTGTCCCTCCCTCCTTCCTTCCTTCTCCTGTTTACCTCTCAAGAATTTGGTTGGGGCAAGTATATGCCGTAGTTTCCTTCACTGTAGTTGGTAAATTAGTGGATTTTACTTTTGCTGTCCCGTAACAAAGAATTTCAATCAGAAATTACTCAGGATGTGTGTAGAAAATAGAACTCAACCAGTCACTGATATTACATGTGGGCAATCATTTTAAGATGTTTGTTTTCCCTGTGTTAGGTGCCTTTCCGGTGCCAAAGCTACCATTGCTACCAAAATCAGCTATTCATAACCTCTATTTCCTATAATCTTGTTGTGCTTCCAAGGTTAAAAAATCACACAGGGGTTTGTCAAGGGTGAAAAGTTATCTCTCTATGATATTTCCACCTATGGAGAGCCTGGTGCTGGGCTATGGATGCTCCCAGAATGATCACGGTTTTAAACCCAATAACAACAACAACAAAAAACCTCAACCAACCAACCAAACAAAAAAAACCCAGCATATCTGCCAATAAAGGAATACATAGTACTGGATATTTATAAGGCAGATAAAAACAGCTCTGCAAAGAGTTTGTGGATAATAACAATCACTGTAAAGCAGCAGCAAAACCAAAGGGAATTTAGGCTCAAGATTGGCTGTTTCATCTCTAATTTGTTTGGTTAGATGGTGGGACTGACCGTCTTCTGCACTCAGCAGATAACAGGCTGAGTCTTCCTTTCTCCCTTCTCTTGTAGCTACAGGGACAAATATTTATTTCCTCTTTTTTATTTATTGGCACCTTACAGTTTTGTTAGTACAATTTATTTCTTTGTGTTAAAGTGTTAAAATTATTCAAAATTGAAAAGAAATAAATTTTAAAATATCTGGAAGTAAATTCAAAAACAATTTCAAAATTATTTTTTGTTGTTGTTAAACAAAAAGATTTCTAGAATCCTTCTTCCCTGAGTCCCACCCTGTACTTTGGTGAACAAATTGTCTATCGCAGGCTGTCACTGTATCCCAGATCTTTGATATAAAGACTGGAATAATAAGATACTCTCCAGGTATGAATGAGCTAATGATGCATTTGTAATGCAGTTGAACACAGTAGGCAATGGCCTCATTCCTTCCCTGAAACCCATTTCCTGCTCTCTAGGCAAGAGTTTGACTTTCTTGATGATTTTATTTGTATTTACCCCTTTACTTACAAACACTATATATATATATATATAAATTCTCTTCCTATTTACCAGAGTCTCCTTATTTTTTATAAACCCTATTGATTCTCTCATCAAACATGTTAAAACTTTGGGTTAAATGAATACTAAATATTCATAATATTTTTGTTGAGTAGTAACTATTTAGAGTTCAGCCAGGTAGCAATAGGATTTTTTTCCCAGAACTTTCAGAAGAAGCAGAAAATCGTCCTGAAACTAATCTGATTAATATTTGTAGCCTAGTCTCTTATTCACTTTTTTTTAAAAAAAAAAATAGTTCATCCTTAAATATTTCAGGACGTTATGTAGTGCTAAGGCAAGCCCCAGGAATAGGAAAGACCAGCCCTAAGAACTGTTATGTTTCAAAAATATTGTAGTTGATAGTGGATGCCTCAAAGCCTCTCAGGTGACTAAGGCTACATCCATTGCACCACAGAATTTACAGAGGTTCTGCTTTTTAAAATTTCCAAATTCTTGGCTTTGTCTTTAGTAGACCATGGGGGATATTAAAATACTTCTAGAACTTTGTTGTTTTGAGAATACATAAGGACACAGTTGTGGAATCATATGTTTCCCTTGCTCCTTCCTTACTTCCTGATGAGAAGGCTCCCAGTGTCATACCTGGCATGTTCTAAGCAGAATTGATGCCTCCCAGGCACACTGTGCACTATTTTTTTTTCCACAAAACTCTAATCATTTTTGTCTCATAGTTATATCTGATCTATAAGAAAATCCCAGTTGCTTTTGTTTCTCATTTTGTTAAAGCAATTCATCAGCTCTCTAAACATTATTTTATAGAAGGCACAGACATTAGACTTGAGTAACACAGAATTGCCTTAAGTCACGTCACTCCCAATTAGTTTGATTGGTTAAAAGGTTAGATGAAAAATTATTATTTTTCCCTTTGGATGCTAGAGTCACTTATTCTACTTTTTTAAAAAAAAAATTTTTACTTTTAGGATGGCCTATTCTTCCCGGGGATCCAATATTTGTGTGGTATTCTATATTTTTGAGTTGTGGAAAAGTTTTGGTCATCTCTTCATCCATAATCTTTTAAATGATTTATTATGTACCTTGATGTCATTCCTTTAAGTTGCTAGCAAAAGAGGTTGCAAAAAGAAGTGCTTCCAAAGGAAAAGCAAGGTAAAATTGTAGGATATTCTGATTTCTATCTTGCATTGATATGAACATGGTCGAAAACTGTCTATTCTTCTTTATGATTATCATATGAAGAAAGGATGGGGAGTGTGAAGATGTCAGACCTGCAGATCCAAATCCTTGGGCAACAGGACAACCACAGGGTAAGTGGTCATCTTGTGAGGATTTGTAGTGAGCATCCAGTAACAATACCGCAGAAGCCTGAAGCCACAAACCAGCTACCAGACCAATGATACATTGCAATAAATAATGGCAGTTCAAGAACTGTGGACAAAAAGGACATTCTGCTTCAGGACACACTGTCACACACTACAGATTTCACAAAAAGAAATTTTGTTTTGGGGGTTAGCTGATTTCATCTGTCAATGTGACACAAGCTGGAGTTATCACAGAGAAAGGAGCCTGCTTTGAGGAACTGCCTCCATGAGATCCAGCTCTAAGGCATTTTCTCAATTAGTGATCAAGGGTGGGAGGGCCCATTGTGGGTGGTGCCATCCTTGAGCTGGTAGTCCTGGGTTCTACAAGAAAGCAAACTGAGCAAGCCAAGAGAAGCAAGCCAGTAAGTTAACATCCCTCCATTGCCTCTGCATCAGCTCCTGCCTCCTAGTTTCTGTCCTGTGTGAGTTTCTGTCCTGACTTCCTTTGGTGATGAACAGCAGTGTGGAAGTGGAAGTTGAATAAACTCTTTCCTCCATAACTTGCGTCTTAGTCATGATGCTTTGGCCTGGAGTACAAACCCTGACTAAGACAGGGGTGTGGTTGCAAGCGCAGAGGGCAGGTCTGAAAGGGTAGGGAGATGAGTGCTGTTGGATGGATGTTGTAAAACTTACAGGGAATCAATAAAAAGTTAAATTTTAAAAATTCCTCTGATCTGTCTTTCTTATAATTTTACTTTTGCATATGATCATTCTGTCTTAATATAATGGCAGCTTCTTGTCATTTTCCCCTTCATTTTTAATAGCCACTGTTTATTTTCATGAGATGATGCTTTTAAAACATTTTTGATTTGAATAGAAGCTTTAATATTTTAAAAATACATGTTCTATCTTTCTGTACTATTTTTATTTTGCCTCATAAGCCTGTGCTTTTCATGTGATGTGAGGGTCTCACTGTCACGTGTCTTGTTTTAGTCCCTTTTATTTATTTAACTGACGCACAACACATTAAAAAGTAGGTTGCTTCTGTAAATGAGTAATCACACAGTATCAGCCATAATGAAGCAGACTTTCACAATGGACTGTGTAATAAGTAAGTACATGAAGAGCATCCCTGTGTGACAAAGCTTTCATCATGACAAAATGATCAAACCCAGTGCTGCCTAGTTCTACAAAAAGACTCTGCTTGGCCTTTCTTTGAAATAAGTTTTTAATGAGATTAACCATGAGATGGTCTTGGTCTGTTCTAGAAGAGAGACATGAATAATAAATAGTTCTTGAAGAACCCAGGACAGAATTCATGGGAGACAGGATCTGGGCTGATTCCTAGTATTCATAGAACTTTCCTTATCTCTCTCTGCCCATGGGGATGCAGAGAGGTGTGATTACAAAACCCTTAGCACTTAAAATACCCTCAATTTCTCGTCACCTATTTGCCGTTTATCTTTGAAAATGTCTCATTGGTCTGGTCCTGTGCAATGCTCTTACTTCCTTAAGTAATGCTCTTACTTCCTCAAGCATTTCTAGCATTTTATACTTAAAATATTTTCACAAGACGAAGAAGAAGGAGGAGGAAGAGGAGAAAGAGACAAATAGATACCTTCTTATGTTCAATACACCCAATTAACTGTAAATCAGAAATATATTTCTTAATTCTCTATTGATTCTAATTTGTGCTCATACTTTAACTATAAATTTACAGCAACTCCAACTGATGCTAAGTGGTCAAAGTACAGTCAGTTTAAAAATGATCATTATCAATTTAATTAAATTAAATTAATTTAGGCAAATGAAATACTACCTCCAATTCAAGAAGATATAAAACTTTAGTAGTCTTCAAAAATATGTATTTCTGTGATAATGCTAAAAACTGGGACAAATGAGGTAGAAAAACTTCAAAATAGGTATCTAGGTCAATGTCTTTATTAGAATGCAAGATATTTCCTATACTTCAAATTTTCAATTTATATAATATTAATTTCTTGATTTCATAGCATGGTCAAAATTAAAAGTAACATAGTTGTTACATGTCCTGTTAATAGGTTCTCATTATTAGGTCATGATGATGTATTAAATTATGAAGCATGCTCTCAAAACATACAAATTCAGGAAATCAGAAAGTTTTCTTATAATGATGAAACATACATACCCACATACACACATAAATATGCTTAATGCCTCAGTCTTGGAATAAATCAACAACACACTTTCATCCTGTGCATAAAGGTCATTGTTTCTAAGTTGAAAACATAGAAAATAGAAATTTCAGATACAGAAATCTTTCAGCTTATACAGTGTTGCTTGAGTCAGTCCTGTTTTGCATTATGTCTTCTTCAAAAATTAATATTCTTCCCTGATAAAATCTTATATAGCAATAGGTTTTTAATCCAATTTATATAAATGAATGTTTCCTGTACTGAGAGTTTAAGATGTAATGATTACACATAGATCCTGCGAATCTACAGAAACCATTCTTGCCTGGCTTTTCCAATCATCTTCAATTATCTTCATTAGCAAAAGCAACTGAGGAGTTTTCTGTGGCATGCAGGTGAGGTTTGCACAGTGTTTGAAATATAAAAGAAGAAATGGGAAAGAAAGAGTCTATTGTACTGGCATCTATAACATTTGTTGAAATGACAAACAATCAAGGTAGAAGTCTAATCTTCAAAACTCCATAAGGTGTAACTTCCATGAAGAAAATAAAAAATGACAGCTTTATCACTGTCTTCCAATTTGTAAGCTTTAGAATTTTTTTTTTTTACAAAGTGGTTACCATCAAATATTATAAATAACAACAGATATGTTAAATATATTTTGCAGTGGCAAAATTCTTCAGTGATTTCCCCATTGAAAATTGTAATCATATTTAAATTCCTCATCTCAAATGAGTGCTAAGCACATATGGTGTGTATAACATCCCAATTTATAATTGTAAATTAAGTTCTTTGTTTGTGCTTTTAAACTAAACCATCTGATATACACACTGACAGTTTTAAAGTTTAGGTTAACACCTTGGTGCTAAAAATTGTTGTGACGCATACCATGTAGTTTAGATGGTGTCTTCCTCTGTTTGTTGTTTGAAAAACGATAATAGGGCCAGTCAATGGGGAGGAATCATGAGTGGCCTTTCTACCATTTCATGGCCAATTTGCTCATGGAGACCTGAAATATTGTGTCTATTTACCTTGGGAATCTTCTAATGGAGCCTCCCTAACACAATTTGCCATAGCCTGGCTAAATCCTCCACTGGAGCTGAAATCTCAAACAGAGGCATCAGTGGGTCAGGTTGTTATCTCTTGAAATTTATTTAATTCTCAGGACTAACTCTATGACTGAAAGGCAAAGTTGATTAATATTTTTTAAAAATAATAATGTTAAATAAGAATATCTGAAAACAGGGGAAAAAATCTAACTCCTAAATATACTTGCATTTAGTCTGTGTGTGTTTTGAAAGGATCAATGGACATGCAGTAGCAATGTAGGATTTGTCAACAGGAGAGCAAATTTTATTAATAGCTTATCAGGCCATTCAAAGCTTTTTATTATTACTATATTCTGAAGTAGGGACAGCTGCTTCTAAGCCACTCTGGCTGACCTGTGATACGTTGGAAGAGTGTTTTAGCACTCCTGTTAATATGGCATGTAGATTGCCATAGGTACTTGGGAGGCTTTGCTTAAATTAATCAGGTGTAGGTAATCTTATCTGAAATTGCATCTGTATTACATGACTGAAGATTTAAAGGGTTGGGATCTGCTAGCTATGAAAAAGAGAATTACTATGGGGCTGGTAGGCAATTAAATGCTAAGTTTTGGATAATATTATTGCAGAAGTGAAAGATACACGGAGAGTACTCCAGGAGCTGGAACTTCGCTAGCAATTTGATTAGATTGGAGAGAATCATAACCTTTATTATTCAGTTGAAAGTACAAGGTTGAATTCTACATTTTAATGATACTTGTAAGTCTTTGCTGGAGCCTGTGAGGTATGTTGGGATATTTAATTTCTTAACTCTGTTTACTGGTCTCATATTTGACCTTGACTCATATATGCTTTTTAGAAATGGTTAATATGTAAGGATCTGAGAGAGGTACATTAAAAGTTCCCTACCTTAGTTAGTTCTTCGATTTGTTTGTATGTATGTCATAGCTCTCCCTACCAATGATAAAAATATATTTATTGTATGTACCAGAACCATATCTCTGTGATTTATGTGTCATAAACCTAGTTGTAATGAAACAGCTGATACTTACATATCTTGTTCTGTTGGAAGATCAAAGGAGAAGACCAGGTGGTGCTACTGGTTCAGCCTCTACTGAGGGTTTTAATATACATTCTGGCACATCATGGTGAGAGGGTGACAAAAAGAAAAGCACTGTCACACAGAGAGTCAGAAAAAAAGGTGGAAATTTGACCTGCTTTTATTTTATTTTTTTAACTGTCCTATGAGAACTATCAAGAGGCTGCACAAAGATACCTTGACAGCTTTCAACAGCACATCCTTGAGATTTATTGCACCCTTCAGATAACAGAGCTTCTACCTTACACCATGGCCCAATTTTACCCATAATCTTATACCCCAGCACTGGTGAACTCAATAACAAGTTAGATCTGGTCCCTGTTCCTGTTGAAATCCCCACAGCGGCTCAGCACCTAGAAAAAATAAACCAAAGTGGTCAAACTGCTAGCTTCAAAGAGTTTTCCATTAAGGAAGGTGTACAGAATGGTTGTTGGTCTCTGAAATATGGATGTGATTTTATATCAGAGAAATCATAGTGTGCCATTACTGGCTATTGTGTCTGCTTTTATTTGATTTACTATTTGGATGATTGTGGAACACTTACAAACACACTGATCTCTAATTAAGTAAGGTCTGTATAATAAAAACAACAAAACTGACCCTAATAGTAACTTGTAAAGGCTTACTCTGTGATTAAAATTTTTGTGACCATTTTTGGTTTGGAGTCTCTGTAGTTATGTTGTCCTTCCACTTCTGACATACTTTCTAATTTCTTAGAATGTCAAGAACTTAGATTTTAGACGTGGATAATCACATCAATCTAGACCTGTGAAAGTCCACATCATCTCCCACTAGAGTAAATTGAACACCAATCCTATATCTCCTGGACTCTTATGGGACACTCAAATCATAGCTGAGGTGAATGAAAAATTCTGACTTGAAGTTTTGATCTCTTTCATTCCATATGCATAAGAAACAGCAAGCATTGCTATTGGCCTATTATATATTAAGCCATGCAAATGCCTCATAATTTCATGGGATCTTTTTGAGAGTATTGGACAGATGTGACTCTACAGTCATCTTCTAATCTTGAATATTCTTCATTTAAGACACAAAATATTTCCCATGTCGCACTTTGAAATTACTACTATGCAAATTCATTTGAACAAGGAGGGCACTTGCCCTTTCACTGTCAATTATTCTAAATCCATAGATATTGAGTCAAACACACATCAAGATTGCTAGGGGTTGTCTTTGGTTTCATCACAATCTATGTACATTTTAACCATACATGTGACTTCTAGACAAGGAAAGTGTAAAACAAAATGAAAAGAAAGATAATTTGTAATGTCATAACTAATGATGTTAGATGATAGGTAGATAGACAGATAGATAGACAGATGGATAGATGACAAGAAATAGTATATTAGTTACTCTTTCTTGCCATGATAAAATGCTTGACAACATACAGCAGGAAAGTAAGAGGAAAGAGTGGAAAGGAAAATGAAAGGTATTTTCATTACACTTTGAGTCTCTTATAGTGGGGAGGGCATGGTGGTTGAGATGATAGGCAGCTACCCATATTTCATCTGCTCTCAGAAATTCCAGAGAGAGAGATGAACTCCAGTGCTCCGAAGAATCTTGACTCTTATTCAGTCCAGTATACCTGCCTCTAGGTACACTTACCACATCTAAAAGGGCCTTCCCTCTTCACTTAAATACTTTGAAAACCATCATAGACATGCTTCGAAATATTTTCATGGTGATTTTAAATCAGAAGAATGGCAATGATTATTAGCAGTCATTCATAGATAGATAGACAAACAGAGAGATAGATGACAGAGACAAGGCTTGTTAATGGTAGATAAATGATATATGATAGATAGGCTGATAAAGATCAAATAATTGTCAGGAAGCCTGGTTAAAATTCCATCAATCTAGATTTTAAGTTCTATAAGTTAGTAAATCATAATTATTTATAGTTTTCTACATTTGAATGAGTAGTCACCCTAAACTTGCCTACCATAGAGTAGTGCTCAGTAACTCCAATTACTCTATTTGCCTTCTTCCCTGACACCTAATGAAATCATTTCATTCTAGATATGACCATGTATATGAAATGATATATTTATTGCTCAAATCCTAGAGAAAAATATGTTTATATGTACAATTTGTATGTCTGTTAAATTTTAAAAACACATTTCATAAAGATTTTTTTTTATTCTGAAAAAATTAACTGCAGCATTTCAACAATTTTATAAAACATGTACTTCAACTAATCTACTTTCTTTTTGTAGTAAAAATTTTAAATTTGTTATTTTACAATAAGATAGTATGCAAGAAAACATCTGCTGTTACACTGTATTTTTGTTCTATAAGAAGCATGTGGTTTTTTTCTTACTCTTAGTTACTAACACCAAACCATTAATTCTAAGTTAAAATTATCAAATGTTACCAATGGTACTTACAACATATTGTAATTAGGGTTTACTTAATTAGGCAATTATAAGAAAATGGACTTATTTTCTCTGTGTGAACAATGGAGCAGTTAAAATGTTTTATATAACTAAATGCTATGATCAAAGCTTTAGAGTTTTAAATAATGCTATTTTCAAAAGTTTCCCTTAATTTTGGAAAGTGTCTCTTCTTTTGAGTCATACTAGGTTTGGGGAATGTCAAAAATATAAGTCCCATAATATATAGAGTTCATCTCTCAAATCACTAATGACAAAAATGTGTTTTTTGAAAAACAATTGTCAGACAAGTAAAGAATTTGCATAATTTGGTGTCATAAAATTCTTTAGTGTACAAAGTATACCTTTGATAATTCAGAAATAAAATATTTTACCAGTTCTTCCATTAGCTCTATCTAACAATTACATTTTCATGTTGATATATTTAGGGTATCATTGAATTGACAAGTGTGATTTTTGTTACCATGACACAAATGTAGATCTATTTCTGAAAAGAATTCCTCAACTGAAGAACGACCTCCATCAGATAGCCCTGTCTGTATATTCGTGAGGTATTTTGGGGTATTTTCATGAATGATGCAGGAGAGTTAAGTCTCCTCTGTGTGGTCTATTCCTGAACATATGGCTTTTATATGTATGAAAAAGCAAGCTATGCAAGCTATGGGAACCAAACCAATAAGAAGGTACCCTCCATCTTTCCTGCCTCTGCTTCTACTGGATGCCCTGACCTACTTAATTCAATGACTGACCATAAGTGATATGTATAAATCAAATAAACCCTTTTCCCCATAAGTTGCTTTTTTAGTCATGGTGTTTTTCATTGCCATAGAAAGCAAACTATAACAAAAATGGGTATAAAAAATAGGCATTTTCTGTGACAGACATGGTTATTTTGTTTTGTGGAGGATTGTGGAACTACTTGGATTTGCGCTGGAAAGGTCAGTGACTACTCAAAGCATAAGGGGCTCTGTGGAATCATGAAGACATAACTACTGAGAAAAATGTAGTTGATGGAAGTCTTGTTTATAAAGTTTCAGTGGGAAACAAAGATCCAATCAGGGCTACTTATGTTAGACTGAAGATTAAAAATATGAGCAATTCAAAACTTTACTTTATTGGGACACTGTATACTGGCTACTTATAGCTAAAGAATCATGTGTAATCCATAAGGGGCCAGTATTATTGATGTGAAATCTCCTGAGTAAGATTTCCCAGAGTCAGCACATAGAAGTCATGATCTAGACGGGGCAAAGCCTATGTTTCAAGCAGGCGCCTAGAATTGGTAATTTATAAAGGTGTCCTTAATGGTACCAGCTATGGAGAGCAGCTGAAGCTTAGTACTCTCAGGCCAGGATAGGCCACTGGTGCAACTGCAACCTCAGTTGCAGTGGAAAAGTTACCATATTAGAGATGCCAATGTATTGTAATCATTAAGGGTAGCAGGGGATGTGGACTGAAGCCTATTACATGAGGAGCCACTGCTGGAGAAATGGGAGCTATCTCAGCCTTTTGGAGCCCAGGTACTCATGTATAGTTCCAGATGTTGGACACTGAGCTATTTACATTGAAGGAGTTTGTTTTTATTTTGACCTGGTTATTTTTCCTCCAGCTCTTCCTTATTAGCACAGTGATAAAAAAGTATGTAAGCTGAGTTTGATTTTATAGGAGCCCACATTGAGAATATGTTGGATTGGCAAAGAGAATTTGAACTTTTAACTTGATGGGATTTTTAAGTATGTAAGACTTTAAACTTGGACTATAATTTAAGTTGTCTTAGTGTAGTGGCTATTTCTGGTTGTCTACTTGACTATATCTGGAGTGAATTACAATCCAGAATTAGAGGACTCACCTGTGATAGATCTTGAGCCTGGAAGACAGAAGTTTCAGGTGTGGTAGTACACACACCTCTAATCTGGGCCACACCTGCTGCTGGAGATCTACATAAGGACATTGGAAGGAAGAAGATTCGACTGAGCAACTGCTAGATCCTCCGGTTTTCATTCACAGCTACTGCTGACCATTGTTGGGGAATTAGACTACAGACTGTAAGTCATTAACAAATTTCCTTACTATATAGAGACTACCTATAAAATCTATGATTCTAGAGAACCCTGACTAATACAAAAGTTGGTACTGGGGTTGGCTCTAGAGGAGCAGAAAGCGGTATAAGGATGAATCTTTTAAGAATTTGGAGTTGGATTGATAATTCACCAGCACCTTCAACTGATGAAACCTCTCCAAATATGCTCTCTTCTGGGAGCTTGAAAGATATTGAAGACCCGTGGTTGGAAATATATTTTAAAGAAGCTAATGCCATTGAACATCTTGATGAATTGGGTGATTGTGTGCTCAAAATTTTTTGCAATATGGGAAAAAAATTTGAAAATGACTTTGCTGGCCAGTTGTTCTTAGTATGTCTGGAAACGAAGATGAAGGAAAAGAAGGAGTTGTATAATAAAATTGAACAGATCCAGATGCAAATGACCAATCTAAACATTGCTAAGTGTGTCCTTGAAGAAAATCTTCTCTCCAGCAGCCATAGAGCCCAAGTTGCAGAAAATCAAACTGAAGCCCTCATTATAAGTTTGGCTGAATTGCAGCTAAATTCAGAGGGTGTCAGCAGTTAAAGTAAGGTCATTAATTGGCAATGAATTGGATTCTATAACTTGGGATGGGGATGTGTGGGAAGACCCTGTTGAAACTGAGAATTCTGAATTTTCAGATTCTCAATTGTTTATCCCACCTGGGGAAGTAGTATCCTCAGCCTCACCCCTTGAAATAATGCCTTCTCCACATGAGGAAGTTAATCCCTCAGAATCTGATGGACCAGTAGTGACATTCCCTGAAGAAAATGCCAGACAAGATAATATTGATGTTTCTCAAGGCCCACCAATAGTTTCTTCTAGACCTATAACCAAGGCAAAACAGGCCCCTAGAGGAGAGGTAGAAAATGTAGTCCATGAGAAAGTACGCTACACTACTAAGGAGCTTAATGAGTTTGCTAATTCATTCAAGCAGAAGTCTGGAGAATATGTGTGGGAATGGATTTTAAGGGTGTGGGATAATGGTGGAAGGAACATAAAACTAGATCAGGCTGAGTTTATTGACATGGGTCCTCTGAGTGGAGATTCAAGGTTTAATATGGAAGCTTCTTAGTTTAAAAAAGGTGTCAGAAGTTTGTTTGAATGGTTGGCTGGAGCGTTTATCAAAGGATGGCCTACTGAAAAGGAATTGGAGATTCCTGATATCCCTTGGTTTGGTGTTGATGAAGGAATTTTAAGGCTCAGGGAAATTGCAATGCTAGAGTGGATACATTGTGTAAAACCTAATTCTCCACAATGGGAAGGCCCAGATGTGCCCTTCACCAATCCTATAAGACGCAAACTGGTGAGAGGGGCACCAGCACATCTGAAGAGTTTTGTTCTTGCCCTTTTCCTTGTGTCAGACCTTAGGGTTTGAGATGCTGCTGCTCAATTAGATGAATTAAATGAAATGGGTTTAATTGGGCCTCGAGGTAACAAGGACCCAGTGGCAGCATTGAATCACCAGAGACACAGTGGTCGTACTTATTATAATGGACAGCATAGGCAAAACATTTATAATGATATATACTGTGATGGTCAGCACAGGAGAAGTGAAATTTATAATGGCATGACTCGCTCAGAACTTTGTTTCTGGCTAATCAGTCATGATGTTTCCAGGTATGAAATACATAGGAAGCCTACTGCATATCTGTTTGATCTGTATAAGCAGAAAAAATCTCAAACAAATGAAAGAAAGGCTACATTGGATCCTGGCAAAAGATAATCTTGGCCAGTGAATCAATTTCCAGACTTAAGCCAGTTTGCAGACCCAGAACTGCTTGAATGAAGAGGTGACCAGGTTCCCCTGAGGAAGGATTTTGATAAAACACCTAAAAGTTTTGCTGTTAGCCTTTCCCCAATCCTTCCCCAGAGGGACCTACAGCCTTTTACAAGGGTAACTGTACACTGGGGAAAATAAATAACCAGATTTTCAGGGGTCTATTGGATACTGGCTCTGAATTGATGTTGATCCCAGGAGATCCCAAGAAACATTGTGGCCCTCCAGTTAAAGTTGGGGCTTATGGAGGACAGGTGATTAATAAAGTTTTGACTGATGTCCAACTCACAGTAGGTCCATTAGGTCCCCAAACACATCCTGTGGTCATTTCCTCCATTCCAGGATGTATAATTGGGATAGATATACTTAGAAATTGGCAGAATCCTCACATTGGTTCCCTGACCTGTGGAGTGAGGACTATTATGGTTGGAAAGGCTAAATGGAAGCCGTTAGAGTTGCCTCTGCCAAAGAAAATAGTGAATCAAAAACAGTACCGTATTCCTGGAGGAATTTCAGAAATTACTGTCACTACCAAGGACTTGAGAGATGCAGGGGTGGTGGTTCCCACCACATCTCCCTTTAACTCTCCTATCTGGCCAGTCCAGAAGACAGATGGATCATGGAGAGTGACAGTTGACTATCGAAAACTAAATCAGGTAGTAACTCTGATTGCAGCTGGTGTACCAGATGTAGTTTCGTTACTTGAGCAAATTAACACATCTCCTGGTACCTGGTATGCAGCTATTGATCTAGTAAATGCCTTCTTCTCAGTACCTGTCCATAAGGACCACCAGAGGCAATTTGTTTTTAGTTGGCAAGGCCAGCAATATACCTTTACAGTTTTGCCTCAAGGATATATTAACTCTCCTTCCCTGTGTCATAACTTAGTTAGAAGGGATCTTATTCGTTTGTCTCTTCCACAAAATATCACATTGGTGCATTATATTGATAACATTATGCTGATTGGACCAAGTGAACAGGTAGTAGCAACCACTTTGGACTCACTAGTAACACATATGCTTATTAGAGGATGGGAAATAAATCCAACCAAAATTCAAGGACCTTCTACCTCAGTGAAATTCTTAGGGGTCCAGTGGTGTGGGGCATGTAGAAATATTCCTTCTAAGGTGAAAGATAAATTATTGCACCTTACCCCTCCCACACCAAAAAAGAAGCACAGCATTTAGTGGGTGTATTTGGATTCTGGAGGCAGCATATTCCTCACCTGGGTGTGTTACTCAGGTCCATTTATCAAGTGACTCGGAAAGCTGCTAGCTTTGTTTGGGGTCTGGAACAGGAGAAGGCTCTTCAACAAGTCCAGGCTGCTGTGCAGGCTGCTCTACCACTTGGACCATATGATCCAGCAGACCCGATGGTACTTGAGGTGTCAGTGGCAGATAGAGATGCTGTTTGGATCCTCTGGCAGGCTCCTGTAGATGAATCACAGAAGAGACATTTGGGATTTTGGAGCAGATCGCTACCATCATCTGCAGACAAATATTCTCCCTTTGAAAGAGAGTTCTTGGCCTGCTATTGGGCCTTAGTGGAAACTGAACGTTTGACAATAGGACACCAAGTTACCATGTGACCTGAACTGCCCATCATGAGCTGGGTGTTATCAGACCCTCCAAGTCATAAAGTAGGAAGTGCACAGCAGCAGTCTATTGCCAAATGGAAGTGGTGCATCTGTGATTTAGCCCAAGAAGGTCCTGAAGGCACAAGCAAGTTACATGAAGAAGTCGCTCAAATATCTATGGTTTTTACTTCTGTAACAATGCCATCTGCTGCCAAGTTTGTGCCTATAGCCTCAAGGGGTGTTCCCTATGATCTGCTGACCAAAGAAGAGAAGACTAGGACCTGGTTTACTGATGGCTCTGCACCTTATGCAGGCACCACCCAGAAGTGGACAGCTGCAGCATTACAAACCCTTTCTGGGACAACCCTGAAAGATACAGGTGAAGGAAAATCTTCACAGTGGGCAGAACTTCAGACAGTACACATGGAATTACAGTTTGTTTGGAAGAAGAAATGGCCAGATGTACAAATGTTCAATGACTCGTGGACTGTAACCAATGGATTGGCTGGATGATCAGGGACTTGGAAAGATCACAATTGGAAAATTGGTGAGAAAGACATCTGGGGAAGAAGTATGCGGATAGATCTCTCCAAATGGGCAAAGAGGATGTGAAGATATTCGTGTCCCATTAAAATGATCACCCAAAGGTGACTTCAGTCGAGGAGGAGCTCAATTATCAAGTGGATAAGATGACCCGTTTTGTCATCTCAGTCAGCCTCTTTCTTCAGCCATCCCTGTCATTGCTCAGTGGGCACACGAACAAAGTGGCCATGGTGGCCAAGATGAAGGTTATGCTTGGGCTCAACAACATGGACTTCCACTCACCAAAGCTGACCTGACTACAGCTACTGCTGAATGCCAGATCTGCCAACAGCAGAGACCAACACTGAGCCCCAGATATGACACCATTCCTCGAGGTGACTAGCCAGCTACCTGTTGGCAGGTTGACTACATTGGATCACTTTCTCCATGGAAAAGACAATGTTTTGTTCTTACTGGGGTAGATACTTATTCTGGTTACAGATTTTCCTCTCCTACATGTAATGCTTATGCCAAAACCACCATCCGTGGACTTACAGAATGCCTTATTCATCGTCATGGTATTCCACACAGTATTGCTTCTGACCAAGGAAATCATTTCACAGCCAGAGAAGTGCGACAGTGGGCCCATGATCATGGAATTCACTGGTCTTACCATGTTCCCCATCATCCTTAAGCAGCTTGTCCGATCGAAAGATGGAATGGCCTTTTGAAGATACAGTTACAGCACAAATTAGGTGGCAGCAGCATGGAGGGCTGGGACAGAGTTCTTCAGGAGGCAGTATATGCTTTGAATCAGCGTCCAATATATGGTACAGTTTCTCCCATAGCCAGGATCCATAGGTCCAGGAATCAAGGGGTGGAAAAGGGAATAGTTCCACTCACTATCCCTCCTTGTGACCCTCTAGAAAATTTTTGCTTCCTGTCCCCACAACTCTAGGTTCTGCTGGCCTAAAAGTTTTGGTTCCAGAGGGGAGAGTGTTCCTACCAGGAGCTACAACAAACAGTTCATTAAACTGGAAGTTCAGACTTCCCCCTGGTCATTTTGGGCTTTTAATGCCCTTAAACCAACAGGCTAAGAAAGAAATAACAGTGTGAGGAGGGGAGATAGATCCAGATTACCATGGGGAAATTGGATGTCCTCTCCACAATGGAGGTAAGAAGGATCATGACTGGAGTGCAGGGGATCCCTTAGGGCATCTCTTAGTACTACTGTGTCCTGTGATTAAAGTCAATGGGAAACTACAACAGCCTAATCCAAGCAGGATGACAAAGGATGCAGACCCATCAGGAATGAAGGTATGGGTCACTCCTCCAGGAAAAGAGCCAAGACCTGCTGAGGTGCTTGCAGAGGGTGGAGGAAATACAGAATGGGTAGTAGAGGAAGGTGGTTATAAATACCAGCTAATACCAGGTTACCAGCTGCAGAAAAAAGGATTATAAAGTAATATGAATGCTTCTGTTGTATTTTGCTAAGAACATATCTGTCTTCCAATTTCTTTAACATCAGTTGCTATTTAAGTTATGATACTAAAGGAATATTCCCAAAGGACATTGCCCCATTGTAAGTTTATAAATGTGTTTGCGATTGTAGGAGGAATAGTTATATCATGTTAAGTGTATATATGACCTTGGTATTGTTTCATGTGAATATGAGATATTATTTGTGTCAAGTTGACAAGGGGTGAATTGTAGTGGCTATTTCTGGTTGTCAACTTGACTATATCTGGAGTGAATTACAATCCAGAATTAGCGGGCTCACCTGTGATCTAGATCTTGAGTCTGGAAGACTGAAGTTTCAGGTGTGGTGGTACACGCACCTCTAATCTGGGCCACACCTGCTGCTGGAGATCTACATAAGGACATTGGAAGGAGGAAGATTCAATCTTCTTTGCCTTCGAGCCTTGTGGGACTGAGCAACTGCTAGATCCTCCGGTTTTCATTCACAGCTACTGCTGACCATTGTTGGGGAATTTGACTACAGACTGTAAGTCATTAACAAATTCCCTTACTATATAGAGACTACCTATAAGTTCTGTGACTCTAGAGAACCCTAACTAACACACTTAGTAATGTTACATGAGCTCATGAGAATAAACAAGAAAGGAAAGATTATGGTTTAAAGTCATGTGTTTTGTGTCAAATTGACAAAGGGTCAGTTGTTTTGGTTGATGTTTGTCAACATGACACAAACATGGATATATATGGAAAGGACTCACAATTCAGTTATTACCTCTATAATATTGTCCTGCTAGCATTTCTGTGGAACATTTTACTGATTATTTATTAACATGAGAGAGCCCAGCCTACTGTGGGCAATGTCACTCCTGGGTCTTATGATGAAAAGAGAACAAGCTGAACAAGTCATGACAATTAGCTGAGTAAATATTTTTCCTCCATGGTTCCTTCCTCTGCTCCTGTTTGAGTTCCTGCCCTGACTTCCATCAAAATGAACTTGACCAGCATTTGTGGTCCAAATTCAAACTTTTTATCCATGTTTTCCATGCTGCTTTGAGCCATGGTATTTATCATAGCAGTAAAAAGCAAACTAAGACATTGTGGTGTAATATTTGTCACAATTTGTAACTGATTTCTTCATAAGCTTCATTTTCCAGTATTCTTTTAGCCTTTGGGAGGGGCATTTTTAGCCACATGAGCACATTTCTTGTCACTCCCATAAAGTGGCTTCATTTTTGAGCACTGACTTAATAATGGTTTGATTGATTCTAGACACACCCAACTTCTCTTTATTTGTACACATACCTTCATAGGCACTGGTAATAGACTTGATATTTCCATTCTGCTCCATAAAAGTCAGCTGTGTGTGTGTGTGTGTGTGTGTGTGTGTGTGTGTGTGTATGCCTGCACACAAACATGTGACATGTGCCAAGGTGCAAGTGCGGAAGTCAGAGAATAGCTTTGTCTATTGGTCCTCATATTCACCTTATTTGAGGTAGGGTTAAAATTGATTTTGTTGCTCTTGTGAACTACAGGAATCTAAGTCAGAAGTTACTGGGTTTAAAGCAGGTTACAGTCAGCTTTATGTGAGCTCTAGGGATTCAAACTGAGCTCCTCCTGTTTGCATGGAAATCACTATAACCAACCAAGCCATTTCATCAGACTATAAGATTTATGTAAATGAGTTTCTCATATACAGGAATCTCTCTTCACAGCACTGATCTTTGAACCTCCCATGTGCCATTCAGCAAAATATTGTTGATTGTCTGTCATTCCTCTCACCTTAGGTGCCATTCAAAAGGCTATTTGTTATTTTAAGGTGTAAAGTTCTGAAACATTGCTGTCAATTAGCCCCACAGGCCACAGGGTGAGTCAAGTTCAAATGAATCTTTCAGCATTCCAAACGTGATGGGGAGGGGCTTGATTGTTACTGCATAGCAGAATATGAATCAGACTTATTTGTTGTTCTGTTCAACTATATTTCTTATTCTCAAATTCCTTGAGTTGTTTATAAAATGGGTATCTTAAAATAAGCAATTGTGTCAATTATTTGATCATTACTGTCAATACTTTTGATCATATTCCCCCTTCCAAATTTTTTCCTACTCAACGACCACTTTCCTATTCATTCATCATTCAATTTTCTTGTTTTAAACCCATTAAATCCCATTTCATTAATCTTGGGTGTAGGGCCTACCCTCCAGAGTACTCAACCTAGCAGGAGTTACACCCTTAAAGAGCAATGGCTTTCTCCTTCCCAGCAACTGTAAAATGCCAATATCTAGAGACTTCATGCCCACTGATTACCATGCTGTGATTTGGTCTTACTTGAGCTTGCTCAAGTCAGGTGCATGTTGTACCAATTGGTATGAGTTCATATGTGCATTTGCCCTATTGTGTCTGTAAAACACTGCTTTGTATTAGTCTCTGATCCTTACAATCTTTTCGTTTTTGCTTCCACAAAGATGTTAGCCTTTATGGGAGACGGGTCCTACGTTAGGGATGAGTCTGCCAGATTCTTATTTTTGTCATATAGACCAGGTTTGGGCCTCTTTTTTAATTGTCACTAACTGTAAGAACATGGTTATCTTATGAGGTTGGAGACATGTGCTTATCTATGAGCATAATGATAAGACATTAGGAATTATTTTTACTTCTAAGTTCAGTTAGCAGAATAATAGTAGTGACTTCTCTCCTGAGGTTTATAAACTCTCTTGTCATATGTTCTTGACCCTCATAACAGTGTCAGAAATGAGTTCCTTCTTATGGTTCAGGGCTTAATTTCAATCAGAAAGCAGTATATTGGCTGTGCCCACAGAAACTGGATTAGCACAAAGAGAAAACAAATCATGCATGCACAATAGGCATCCAGGATAGAACACTGACAAATTTTCAACTTAATGTCATGATGAAGAAACTGCAGATTTGAGACAACTAAGAATTCTGTTTCAACCAAAATTCTCTTCAGTCCCTATTCAGAGATCATATTATTTATATTAGTTATAAAATCTAAATTAAAACTACTGAGAGATAAGTCATAAAGTGCGTCCATAGCGCATCATTTGAATGTCATTGCACATCTGGGGTTATTTTGAAAAATGCAGTTTTGTACTTCTATAATTGTATATATCAGTCCTCAATGTTTCCTCTGCAGAACCTCCAGTTACCTGAATAGCAGGCAAATCACGTTGTAAACTAAAAGGGAGAGAGAGCTGTGGCTTGTTGGTGTTGTTGTTTGTTCATTTGTATACTTTGGATTGGTTTGGTTTAGTTTTATTTGGTTTGGTTTCTGTTGTCTTTTCAAGAATGTAAGGCAAAAGCTATTAAAATTTCACAACCCCTTTTCCAGTTGGTGTGGGCAGAGGAAAGATAACAGAATGGGTGGCAGGAAAAAAAATAAAAATAAGTGCATTTGGGGAAAACAGAATAGAACATGAGTGTATAGAGTAAGTCAATGAACCTGACAGGCAGAGACGCTCCTGTGCTTTGTGTTTTCTCTCTACCATAATGTTTTATGTCCAGAAATACATTCCAAACAGCCTGCATCTGTTCCTCAGCCCTTTTATGGTGTAGATGCTATTGCAGAAAAACACACACTTATTTCTCATGCACAGGTATAATGTCCTCTAATAAATAGCATCTGAAAATCCTGTCAGATAATTCTGACATTTTATTTACTTAATGAATAAATTATAGTAGCTCTAATTTTTCTCCTCCGTTGCTGGTGAGAAGCAGCTGGTATAACCACTCTGGAAATCAGTGTGGTGGACCCTCAGAAAATTGGACATAATACCTGAAGTCCCAGCTATTCCACTCCTGGGCATATACCCAGAATACGCTCCAACATGTAATAAGGGCACATGCTCCACTATGTTCATAGCAGCCACATTTATAATAGCCAGAAGCTGGAAACAACCCAGATGACCCTCAACAAAGGAATGGATACAGAAAATGTGGTACATTTACACAATGGAATACTACTCAGCTATTACAAACAACAACTTCATGAAATTCACAGGCAAATAGATGGAACTTGAAAACATCATCCTGAGTGAGGTAACTCAGTCACAAAAGAACAAACACTGTATGTACTCACTGATAAATAGATATTGTCCCAAAAGTTTGGAATACCCAATATTCAATTCATAGACCATATGAAGCCTAAGAAGAAGGAAGACCAAAATGTGGTTGCTTCAGTGTTTCTTAGGGTTTACAAAATACTCACAGGAGGAAATATAGAGACAAAGTGTGGAGCAGAAACTGAAGGAAAGGCCATCCAGAAACTCCCCTACATGGGGATACATCCCGTATATAGCCACCAAACCTGGACATTCTTGTGAATACTGGGAAGTGCTTGCTGATGGAAGCATGATAAGCTGTCTCCTGAGAGGCTCAGGCAGAACCTGACAAATACAGGGGTGGATGCTTGCAGCCAACCATTGGACTGAGTGTGGGGTTTCTGATGGAGGAGTTGGAGAAGGGATTGAAGGAGCTGAGGGGGTTTGCAATCCCATGGAGGGAGCAACAGTGTCAACTGACCAGAGCCCCCCCTCCCCGAGCTCCCCGAGACTGGACCACCAACCAAAGAATACACGTAGAATGACCCATGGTGCTAGCCACATATGTGGCAGAGGAGGGCCTTGTTGGCCATCAGTGGGAGTAGAGACCCTTGGGCCTGAGGGTGTTTGATGCCCCAGTGTAGGGGAATGCTAGGAGGGAAGATGGGAGTAGGTAGATGGGTGGGGGAGTACTCTCACAGAGGTAGGAGGAGGGTGGATGGGATAGAGGTTTTCGGAGGGGAGACCTGGAAAGGGATAAACATTTGAATTTATGTAAATAAAGTAAATCCTCCCCCAAAAGTTTGCTTTCAGTTTAATTTTCAAAGCATGAAATGTCAATTAAGTTATCCTTTTAAGACATCTGAATTTGTGTTCAGAAACTAACATTGTTTAGGCTAAACAATGCAAACATAAACAATGCAAACATAAACAATGCAAACATA
>JADRCH010000064.1:2136499-2201050 GCA_019843965.1 Rhynchomys soricoides | reverse complement strand
TAAACAATGCAAACATAAACAATGCAAACATAAACAATGCAAACATAAGGTACTCTTTTTTTATAACCAACCCCCCCAAAATTTATTAGAGTCCTGTTAAGTTTATGAGCGAAAGCTGTGTTCTGAAAATTATTTTGCACTATAATTGAGTATAGCATAAATTATAAAATCAGTGAATATATTTCTCATATTTACCTCAATGATCTAAAAGGCATAAAATCTAAAATATGAAAATGTGTATGATTTTCAAATTAACACATGATATACAGCTATTGCTATTATAAATATAGAGAGAGATGAATTTTTTAAAGATGATTTTCCTTAGAAGTTGAAGATCTGCCATAAAATATGTCTCTTTGTAATAAGTTTTTAAAATTTATCTTGGGTAGATATTGTACTTATGTCCTTAATTAAGGACTATGTGTTCATTTCATATCAGTAATATATGCAATAAACCTTTGAATTTCCAACAGTTTTATTGATGTTGTATTATATGGAATGCCATCAAAACACAGAATTTTAATCTGTATTTCAGCTGTTCCTATGTAGTCAAGCTAGTTTCAATATGAAATTCACAATTTGTAAGCCTGTACTCTCTATGTACCAAAGGGATTAGAATAACTCCATCCATGCCTAATCCAGGCATCAGATAATGAACAGAGAGCATCCATAAGCAGATAGTTAATATCCTTTATATTGTCTTAAATTAAGAAGCAAACCCATGAGGGCAATTTAATCACGCTAGAAAGAAACCTGTCTGGAGAAGTAATTACTCCCATTAAGTTAATGCATTGTCAAGTCTGAAAGTTTGTAGCACTCTTAGTTCCAGAATTGTTTTTACAAATTAAGCTTAAATAAATCTTCTTAGTTAAAACTTGGCTTCTGTGTGTTCACCTTGTCAATCTAAAACTGAGCAAAAGAGGTTAGGGTGGGAAAAATATTCAATTTCTTGATAAAATGAAAACTCTATCATTTAAAACTTTGGAAACATTGACAGTTAAAACGAGGGTTTAAGTTTTAATTAAACTCTATGGCTACTTCATGTATTCAGATCTTCAAATTAATTACTAAAATGTGTCTCTGAACCCTCTAAATTATCAACATGAATTTAGTTTTCAATATTTTCTTTAAATGAATAACTGAAGAAATATTAATTTTTCTAAGGAGCAATTAGTGATCATATAATATTTTAATGTATCTGTTTTGCTTATGAATTTTATGTGTATCTAGAAGGAAAAAATGATTTTAATGAATTGTACTTGGCATACAGGTCCATCATTTTATTTTATATATACTCTGTATTTTTTGGCTATGATATGACCAGCTTAATCAATTCACATTTTCTTTTTACTTATAAGGCTATTAAATTGTTTTAGAAAATAATTCTAGTCTCAGCTCTATAAAGGTTAACATCCATAAAATAATTCCTATAATATAAGTTAGTTATTACCACTAGGTGTCTAGTATCACACTCAGATGAAGTAATAATTATAATGTCTTCCACTGAGTTTTAACCAAGGGCTGCAGAGATGACTCAGATGTTAGAGCACTTGCTGCCCCTGTAAGGACAGGGGTTGGCATACAGATGATTCTGTTCTAGGGCATCCAAAGTCCTTTCCTCCATAGGTATTGCATCCAGGTGGTGTACATCTATGCACTCTTATTCATAAAATAAAAACAAATAAATCTTCAAAAATCAATAAAGCTTTAATCATTTTGCAAGTGAGCAACTTTCTCTTTTTGTTATAATAATGTAATATTCTAACACAATACAAAAAGGTGTTTTGCCCCCTGTGGCTTTTGAAGTTTGCAATAAAATATCAATATCAACCACACTATTTCAGATTATATAAATTTGTTATGTATTTTAAAAGGATTTATTGTGTCTTTTAGTACACAAATTGTTTTGAGGAGGAAAAGTAGATCATTAATGGAATCAATTGCCTTTATCACTGATTAAATGCCTTTTAAAATATTGAAGCTATTTTTTAATGAGAAGAGAACAAAAGCAAAAGTACACAATAAGCAAAAGTATTGACCTAGCAGGAATACAAAAGTAAATAATCTTAAACTGGTTTAAACTCTACTTAGTATTCTTCGTGCATCCTACTGGCTAAATGAAATCTTAAACAAATCATCTCAAGGTAGGGATATGGTTCAGTGGATAAAGATGCTACTGGGTCAAGCTGCTTGATACAAGAGAATCATAGAGGCTCACTGGCCAGCTTGCCTGGAGCACACACCATAGCAACAAAATAAGAGACTCAGCCTCAAAAATGTAGAAGGGCAATGAGGGAACCAACCTCCGAATATTGTTCTTACCTCTACATACATGCATTGGACACTGAAGTGCAAGCGCACACATGTGCACACACAAACGCACACGCACATGCATGGACCCAAGCACTCACACACTACTCTTCTTCCCTCTTCATCTCTGGCCCTCCTTTCTTTATGTTTCTACTCAACCACATGTCAACCACAGAACTTTAACTTTGTCTCTACTGAGGCAATTAAATTTCCAGTTTTTCCCGAGCCAAGAATGCGATTATACCTCTGAATCTTTGATTCAAAGAGAATGAACTAATTTATACTTGTTTTAGTAGCTTGATAATAAGGGGAATCTTAAGCAGTGTGCTTTCAATTAGACTTTCTTTTGGGAAAAGTTTATAACTTTTCCAATAGAGTTAAGGCTTCCCAAGAAGTTTTAAGTTTGGAAATTATAGATGCAAACTGGCAGAAAAAGTGATGCTTGTATCAGATGCACAGGTCTGGACTCTGCCCAGACCTTGATCAAGGACCATAAGCATGACTGGAGATGTAATGAGTGTATTATACTGACCCATCCTGCTGGGGTGACACCTTTAGCTGGTACAGTGTGCACATGCTAATTAAGATTCTGTCCCAAGAGCAGGTTCTGTCATTCACCCAGACTCCAGACCTTCCCTACTGATCCTTTTAACTACTATCTAGTTCTAAGGGACTTCCAAATGAAAGTCCCATTTTACCTTTGTCTTCTCCAAACCATTTTTATATTTCTGAACATGTGATATGTTTGAGTATAAATAAAAACATTGACATTTTATTTTTATTAGCTTTTAACTTTAAACTGTTGTCATTAAAATAATTTTCAGTTTCTTGGAATACGACAAAGTGCGCATCTCAAAATAAAATAAAAGATTAAACAAAGCTGGTCATGAGTGGTACATACTCTCTGAGTTTGAAGCCAGCCTGACTGGTCTACATAGTGAGTTCTAGGTTAGTCAGAGCTACATACAGAAACCCTATCAAAAAAAAAAAAAAAAATCAGTCAATCGTTCTGTCGTAGGGTGTCTCTTCATCCTTATCTTCAATGCTCAGGTAGTCATCATTACTCCTTCCTGTCTTACTGCCATCACTGCAGAAAGCAGTGACCTTTGTCTCTTCCTCTGTCATGCTGTGATTTTCCTTGGCTGTTAGCAGGAATCTGTCTTTTGCATCAAAAGCTCACAGCCTCCTCTGCGTTTTATAAACTTTTATTCATCATCTATAAAGTGCTTTCAAAGGGAATCTTAGATTTGAACCATAGAGTTCCTTTTTCCAGGAAATGAATGCTGGGTTAAATATTTGTAGCAATCCATTCATTTGAGAAGTTAATATAGCTATATATGGCCTTATTTGTAGAAAAATAATAATCAATAAAGCCAGCCACTTTAAATCAAACGAAATAACAGAAATAATTTTAGAAGAAATGGTTCTCATAGAATTTTACTAGCAATTAATTAACTGTTTGGCTTAATCAAACAATTAAATTGTGAGTTAGAGTCTTGTTTTGTAGCAGAGGTCTCAGATTCCCTATATCCTTTTCTTAATCCCTCAAAGACTGGGGTTGTTGATTTGTGACAACATTCTTGAAATTTAATTTGATTTTAATGATAAATTTAAAACATTTTAAAATTTGGCAATGCATGTATCATGCATTTTCCTCAAGATAAACATAGGATTAAATCATTCAAGAAATGACATAGAAACTGTTCAGCTTTATTAGACACTTTGCACATCTTGTACTTTAAAATAACATGTCAGCATGATATGCGAGTGATAAATAGCGTAGCCGTCATAAAAGTTGTCATGAGTTTAATAGGCGAATACTTAGTTTGTCATTTTTCCAAATTTTCTCTCAAGTCTATAGGTATTGTACTTTTAATATTAAATGACAATTACTATACCTTTCTTCCCACAAAATTTGAACTTTCCGCTAAGGGTTTTCATCCCTAATCCAAACATAGATATCATTCTCCTTTCACAGTGCTCTTAGGTAATTACCTAGATCAAGGCATATGATGTCTAATTTTTAATTGCTATCTTCATACAACCTATAATCACCCAGGACAAGAGTTTTGAGAGACTACCTAGATCAGGCTGCACCAGGAAGTCTGGCTACAGGTGATTGCCTTAATTTATTTAATTGGTGTGTGAAGACCCAACCCCAAAAGAGGCATGCTATCCTTGGTTTGGGACTCTGGACTGCATAAAAAGAGGAAAGTGGTTATTGGTACTAGGCATGTAAGCATTTGTTCTCTCTGTTACTCATTATGGATGTGACTAGTTGCTTCAGGTTCCTGCCTTTACTTCTCAATGACGATGAGTTGTGAACTGAATTGTGAGCTAAAGTGAGCCTTTTCTACCCTAAGCTGCATTTATTTTTCTATCAGAGAAACAGGAATGAAACTGATGATGGAGCAAAAATGGTATGGATCCCAGAGGGAGAGCTCTGGATTTGTACATAGTTGACTACAGCATGTTAAGGTCTTAGCAGTGTCTAGGAGTTTATTGGAGGGTGAGGTACCTTCTAAGGGCCTTTTGAATCATCTGTATTTTATATGCCTTTTTTCCAAGGACACTATTGACTAGTCAATATTTTCCTGTCTCCCATCAACTGTAAAACTGACAACCTTAGACCTCACTCAGGTGAGGAAAACAAGTGTTTCTTCTGACATCACTCCTCTCTTCTTTCTGTGGTAGATTTTCCTATATTTCCTGAGCTGCAAACATCCAGAACTATTTTGATGACATCATCAGTGCTGTACCCCAGAATAAGAAAGAACAAATTTCTTTCTGTGTGCCAAATCCTTTAGATTTCTCTTGTTAATAAAATTTCACTTGAATGCAGTGACATCTATTTGTACTATTGGTTATTTGCATTTTTGCTTGTTCTACAGAGGCAAAGCCAAATACTCATAGCAGAGGCTCTATGGCAATAAATCTGAAACATTTGATTTAAAAAAAAAAAAACAGTTACTGAATTTGGCATGAAAGACAAAACTTATTAATGTATGAAATAATATTATTGGAATTCCAAAGGGCACTTCTTCAAATATTAGTTTTTGCCTGATTCAAACTGTTTCATATGCAAACATCTCTATTCCTCCACACCCCTATACAGACAAAACCACCATTATACTCTTCTTGTTTGTGTTTGGTTTACTGAGTTTTATGTGTCAGTAGAATCATATGATATTGGTTTTTCTGTGACTAACTAAGGTCACTCCAAGGTCCTCTTAGTTCTTGTATGTTATTACAAATACAGAATTTCTTTCTAAAGGTTGAATTATATATATATATTCACACACTATTTTTACTCATCACTTGTTGATTCATGGCTTGTTGACATCCCTTAGTTTGACTCCACATTCTGGCTGGGTGAACAGTGCTACAGTGCACATGAGCCTATATCACACTTCATGATGACTACACCTGAAGAGACTTGTTGCACAACAGGGCAACATACCTGGAAAAAAAAACTATAGAAGGAAGAATTCATTTTGGCTCACACTTGGAGAATACAGTCCATCACTGGGAAAATGTCATGGCAGAGCAAATTGAGGCAACTAGTCAAATTGCATTCCCAGTCATGAAGCAGAGATAGGGGAACACTCGTACTCAGCCCACTTTTTCCTTACTCAGTCTGTGTATATAGTCTATGAAATAATGCTCCTTGTGTCTAAATTTTGTGTTCACACTTCAGTGCACATCTAGAAACTTACTCACAGACATCCAGATGCTCATCTCCAGATGCTTTCAAAATGATAATTAATATTAACCATCACAGTGCATACAATCTATGTTTTCTAGTAGACTTTAATTATTCTCATGGAACACAAACATTCTAGGCAAGTAGGATAATCTGTATGCTAATTTGTTTTATGTATCCATTTCAAAATTCAAACATTCAACAATACATGATATACCCTTTAAATATTTACAAACTTTATCATCAAAATAATATTATTTTATTACAAAAATGTATAATAATAACGATTCCACATATGTCATGCCAAGATTCACACACATTAATCAAAGGTTAAAATTATCATATATGGAAGGTTTTAAGGTAGATTTGAAATGAACAGACTGGCACACTGCTTCCTGCAGCCTTCCCTGGAGAGCTGGGGTGCAGTTCAGGTTGGCCAGCAGGGGGCGCTCCAGTACACTGGTGAGGTTTTTTTTTTTTTAACTCTAGAAGGAACTGCTGAAGTTTCTGTTTCTGAAAATTATTTTCACTAACCAAAAAAAAAAAAGTTTGAGTTCTTTGTTCTCTGTTGTTGTTGTTGTTTGTTTGTTTGTTTTTGTTTTTTCCTCTAGCTTCGTTATTTCTTTCTTCAACGAAAAGCTAAAGCATCTCTAGAATAGATATTCATTGAAATCAGGACAGAGATATCAGATCAAGGCTGACGTTGAATTACTTCAGGCTGTACATGTGACTGCCTTCTATGAGTAGTGACTACTCCTGGCACGTGTTTTATTTCCTACTTGTGAGATTTATGTATCATTCTTTCCCCCAAAGTACTAAAGATGCATAGTGTAGAAATTTAAAAGTTATTGCAGCAATTTCTCTGAGCTTCATATTAAAGCAGCCATGACTTACATGTAAGTCCCTTGCGTGTCTTGCCTAAAATTACCTCACTAACTAAAACCAGCTGACACAGAAACAGGCTTGCAGGGTTGGAAAAGCTGTGATTTTTTTTCCTGTGGCTCCTTTAACATTCCTATGACATCATAAAGCTCGGAGATGGAGGCTCTTAATATCTTCCTAGTGCAATGGTTCTCAACCTTCCTAATGTGGCATCCCTTTAATACAGGTCTTTATTGTATGGTGAGCCCCAGCCATGAAATTATTTTCATTGCTACCTCATAACTGTAATTTGTTATAGATCATAGTATAAATATCCTTGATTTCCGATGGTTTCTGGGGACTCTGTGAGTCATTCAGTACCCATAAGGAGTCATGACACACAGGTTGAGAACCAGTGTCCTAGAATAACCCTCATAGTTTGGAGTGACAGCTTGGCTCTTACCTGCCCTTCATGAAAGTGGAGATATTCTCTAATCCTAGCCAGGTAGAATTTTTAGACTCCTAACACTTGAAAGTGTTTTGAATTGGCCACAAAATAGATTTAATCGTGCTAAAATGAACTCTAATGGTGACAAAAAAACCAGGCTTAGTGGAGGAGGAAAGAACAATTTTCAATGTAATTAAAAAAAAAAAAAAAAAACAGTAAAAGGTAGTCACAAGGTGATAGAAGAAGGAGGCTTCTCCAGTACACAGATAGAAAGGGTCTCTAAAATGATGTTTTTTGTTTTGTTTGTTTGTTTGTTTGTTTTGAAATACACATAAGAGATGCAGGGAGAAGAATGAAGGCAGACACACAATAGTCTCAGGAGAATGGAGCAGGATGTAGGACAAACATCAGATGTCCACATTGTCTAGAACTCTGCTTCACTCTCTCAGGTGGCATTTCTCCGAAAGTTTGGAGTTCTTGTGCATTCTCAAAATCTCAAAAAGGGAGAGTACAACAAAGAGGTGAATAAATTACAAAAAAGTATAGGATTTCCTGAGAAAAGGTAAAAAACCTGAACAAAGATACATTATATGCTGTTGGAAATGCAGGATTTTTTTTTTTTCCCTGTTGAGAAAGAATACTGTAAGAAACAAAAAGTCCTCCCTTGGCTTCTTAGGTGGATAATAGTTTCAGCCTTCCAAGAATGCCACAGCAGTTTGAGCAGGCTAAATGTGCAACCCTTCAAATTCTTCTCCTGCTCCTCCTCCTTGGGGGGTGTGGGGGGAACTCAGACAAAGGAGACAGTTGTACAGAATGTTACAAAGCAAAACAATAACAACAAAAAAGCCAGGGTTCTCTGATACAGTCAGCACGTGGCTGTCCAGTCACAAGAATGCTAAGAAAGTACTTTCTATGACTGGGGCTGAATACCAGGAAAGAAAAAGTTGTGCAAAGACAGGCGTACTTTTAAAAGCTGATAGTAACACTATTGTAAACTTGATCTCCCTCTCTGCTTTTCAAGAATAATAAACTAAGGTCAGATGACCATCTCACTTTCTTACAAGAAGGCAATTTACAACAGGATGAAATAAATATAAATCTCTGGGAAAAAGGAGGATGAACAGGAGCAAACTGGAAAACCACAGGCAAATCTATCATACCTGGCACTTGGAAAAAAAAATCAGTTAGGAACCATTCAGCTGCAAATGCTGCCTGCTTATGCGGGTCTAGTCTACCGTGTACCTAGCAAAGCATGCCAGTTTCTACTGGTGCTGCCACTGCAATAATCACAGCTGAAAGCTTCAGTCCATAATTAAGACATTACCTGCCCTGGAGAACACTCTTCTCACTTCAGAACAAAATGATAGCTCCCAGGAAAGAAAAGGGTGAATTTTGAAAATGAGTTCTTATTTGTATTTCTCTTGATTTTCTGACCTTCAGTGTACTCACTTTGATTATACTGTGCTTTGTTACAATATTAGAAAATAATTTGAAGCACATTGCTGCTTTACTTAAAATAATTGGGTACTACACATTAAGTAAAAATTTTAAATTTATACTTACAAATATATTAAAGCTAATAACATGAAACTACTGGTTGTTATTGCCAAAAGGAAAATTAAGAGTATTGTTTAATAAACTCTTTGAAAATTGCAACTGTTACCTTAATGCGACTCATTCCAATTTTCATTAGCTGAACCTTTAGTATTGCCTCCACATATTTTAAAATATCAATAATTGAGATCCTTTACCTTATGGCTACATAAGAAAGCATCACATACTTTTATTCCTTATAATTTAGACAAGCATGTAAAATATTCGTGTAACAGTATGATGTTATTTTTTCACATTACTGCTTTTATGAATTTTCAATGCAAAGAAATTGTGATGTATTAGGGCACCTGTTAGTGTGCTTCGCTAAAAATAGCCTTTCATGTAAAAGTGCTGAATATGTGTTGACCACAGAAAACCATTTTTACAACTTTAGTCTTTCTAATCAAATCCTGTTTTTGAAAAAAAACAAACCAGTTTTTTATGTACATCTATATAAGACTTTAAATGGGTTTTACTTGATTGTGTATAAAATGTGACTGGAAGCAAATTGAGCCTCTGTAATGCTATGACATCTTCAGCACACAAAAGATAAGCATATATGTTTGGAGATGCATTACTAGAATAAAAATATTTAAAATGTTGTATGTGTTCATTGAGATTTTGTTTCTACTTTTAATGGAGGAATTTCTATGTAGAGTGTTCTCAAAACCAGAGAAACCATACACAGCTTCTATCCATTCAGTTTATAATGGTAACTTCTTATAAGCCATAATAACTTATTGGAATTCTGTAGTTACAATGCTGAGGCTAATTTGGCCTCTGCTTATCACAGCTCTTCTATCAGAAATGACCTACAGGTATATCTCAAATATCCCTTGCTTGAAGTCTTTACCACATTTTATTTACCATTTGATATAATTTTTAATGTGAAGACAATTATGATCCAATTTTTCAGTTTCATTGTGGTGTTAAGATATGTATAATCCATATACTTAATGTAATTATATTTTAACAAAAGAGAAATAATTCAAAGACAATGTAATAAAGTGTCCTTGATAAAAGTCTAAAAGTGAAGTTGCCATTGCTGAAATGTGATGAGCCATCCTTTCTTCTCACCTGAGCTGAGAGAATCCAGCACATTCCTGAGATATTCTGCCATAGCCACACACTTCTTGCATGGAATACATTTGGTATTGTTGGAGCTTAGAGGGCAGCAGAGGAAGAAGAATTCATTACTATGTCTGCTCATATTTAACCACCCTAAGGCACTTTAATTCTTGTCCATCCTTTATTCTAGTAAAACTGTCTTGGGCCAAAAGCTATATCTGTACAAAGCTCTCTACGCTGTCAAAGAGGAAAGCTGTGCTGGGAAGCTTGGGGGACTGGCTGTCAGCTTTCCACTTGAATTATCGTTATTTCACTAACTAGTTATCTTTTTCACATCTATTGTGACTAGAGAATGAGATGTAGCAGCAATCTTTGTGCAGTGCCATTTGTACACTAAATTTATGCTGTAGATTTGCATGCTAAGTACCTCTCCAGCAAGGGGAACTCTCAGCGACAGCATGTTTATGCCACCATTTGTGCTTAAATTGGAATTCTAAAGCAGACCCAAGTCAAACATGGAGATGCTTCTAGGTGCTTAGCTTAAGTCAAGCATGGACCCTACTTAGCACCACAGTTACTATTTCCTGTGTGAATTTTTCCAATTCTTTTTTTTTCAGACAGTATTATAATTCATAGTTTTATGTATCCGTTGTTTTAAAATTATGTATTCAAAACCAGTTATATTTGGTTAAAATGATGTGATTTAGAATTTAAGAAGAACCAGAAAAGGCAGTTTAATGTAAAGTTTGTATAATTACTCAAACATTCCTCTTTATTTTTTTTTAAATTGATTATGTGAATGGCTTATTTTCAGGAAAAGAAAACATTATAACTTTCAGTGAGGCTAAGAGTTTAGAGCCTGAACTCTCTTCAGTGATGCTGGATAAGAGACTAATGCTCTGGGTTTGTAGGGACCTAAGTCACTCTTAGGAAATTGATAAGTTGTAGTTTGCAGCCCCAAATGACTTGAAATCATTTAAATAATAACAAAGGAAGATTTTAGAAAATGTACAAACTGAATTATAAATATTTTGAATAGGAAATTAAAGAAAAACAACATATTCCCGTATAGTCCTATACAAGCTAGCTTCCCTTCACCATAGGTTATTACTATCAACTGTGTTTATATAGAAATTTTATATATGTTCTTTGTCATTGCAGAAACTGACAATTGGTCACAGGTCACTATGTTTTTGCTAGTAGGTTTTCTCAAGTAAAGAAATATTTATTAATATATTATTTTATTATTACAGTCTCGGATATTCTAAAATCCTTACAGGAATATGTTTGTTATGTTTATCTTTAGTATGTTTCCCTGATTATCTAGCATATTAATGTTACATAAAATTAGTTAGTATACTATCTTTGGGAAAAGATGCTATTTTGAACTGTGTCTTACAAAAATATACGAAGTCTTTTATCCTCTCTGCATAAATGACTTTCTTTAGAGAAATGATTTCTGCATGTAATCCTGAGATAAGGTCTTTAGTTTGGCAGTTTTACTTTTATAAAAAGAAATTTTGTCCAGAAAACAGATATGCAGAGGAAAGACTTTAGGAAGACAAGGCAGAAGGCAGTCCCCTTCAAGAAGAGCCTTCTTTACAACACATTAATCACCCCAGATAAAAGAAAAGCATGCCAGAATTAATTTCATTGAACCTATTTTCTAGCTATTGTAATGAAAAGGAGGCAGAACCACGCCAAGGATTCCCTGAGAACATATGATAGAAAATAAACATAAAAAAATTCTTGTGGTCATTGGAAAGAGTGAACATCTAGCAAACATGTTGATGTTGTTTCCATAATTCAGGGACAGAAAGCACTGTTTTCTTACGGAGTAAGCTGCCTACTGTTCAGTGTTTGGTTCAGGCTTGTCTGAGAAACTAATGTGTTACTGTATATAAATTGATCATTTTAATTCATATTTTCAGAAGACAAACCTCTGAAATAAAAGTTGTTGTAATTCTAAACATACAAATGATTATGTTCCTGTCACCACAATCCCATGGGTTAGTTTCCTAGAAAAGATAACCAAAGTCTACAAATGTTATGGCCCTAATTATCTGGGTCTTTGTCTTCAGAATTCTGAGTGCTGGTTTGATATGGAATGGGTAATCATTTAGATAAGTTAAAAAGAAAGCCTTGCCGGGCCGTGGTGGTGCACACCTTTAATCCCAGCACTCGGGAGGCAGAGGCAGGTGGATTTCTGAGTTCGAGGCCAGCCTGGTCTACAGAGTAAGTTCCAGGACAGCCAGGGCTATACAGAGAAACCTTGTGTTGAAAAACAAAAACAAACAAAAAATAAATAAGAAAGCCTTGGGTTGTAGTGTATGATGTACATAAAAAACCTTTATTAAAACACACTAAACACATTAAACAAAAACAAGGAGAAAAGAGATTTTTCACATCACAGAACTGATTTCATTGGAGCTCTCCTCTGGTAGCAGTGGGGAGAGAGGATGTGTAACATTCTCAAGGTCCTTTTATATGGATTCCTGTAGTCCTGAGGATTTGAGAATATTATAGCCATAAGATGGGGGAAAGACAAGCTTGACGTTACTTATTCTGTTGCACGTTTTTAAACTTTGAAGTTAACTTTTAATTGAATAAAACAATTCAGGCAACTCTTCTAGAGCCCAGCTGTTGGCAGTTCACCTTCAAGCTTGAAAGTCCGGAGTAAATGCTCCTTTGGCTTCAGAACAATTTAATTTCCCTCTGCAAATGTCTCCTTTAATGAACACAGCCCATGTCTTACCTTCTGACTTCCTGCTCTCAAATGTCTCTCTCCATCCTCTGTCTTTCTGATCTCCAGCAGAGATACAGAGAGTTGCAATAATGAACTTGTAGATTTTTTTTTTTTAAAAACAGTCTTTTTTCTCAACTTTCGTTTTAATGTCCTGTTTTTGAGGTGAAAGTAGGTTTATTAATGCTTGTAGAGCACTGCTAATTTATAGGTAGAAAACCAGACATAGCAATACATCTTTAAACAGAAACCTATCCCAATTTACACTGGTCATTCTCTTGCTCGATGTAAACTCTATCCTTAAGCCACCCTTCTGTATAGTTACTCATGTCTCCATTCAATGTTTATGTTGACAGGCAAAGTTTCTCTAGGGAGTTCCTTTGAGTTAGATCAATATGAAATGCATAAAAATACTCAATACATTAGAATAACTCCATATTTTTATACAGGGTCAGTGAATAGAAATGTGGTCATGTTTCCTGATGTCACCGTTGTATACTTGAATAGTTTACATTCTTGTCAGTGTACTCTGCATTTTTGACAATTAGTATGTGGTTAAAAAGTACACTTAAAAGACAGTTTGCACTGACATGTGCAGAATGCTCTTTAGGTAAGGTTCTAACTGTAGTGTCATACATTAAAATTCTTTGCACAAACCCTTTGTGTATCTATGTGAAGATTTGCTGTGGAAAATGCAGTTAAAAATGAAAGAGCAATCACAGAAATGGGGGACAAAGAGCATCATGTGGAGACGAACAAAACTGAATTTAGAATTTGGGATTAATGAAATTACTGGATTGGTAAGCTTTTTACATCTACTAAAATGATGTGATATTTTACATTGGAATTTAATTTGCTATTGACTACAATTCTAAAGTATGTAAATCATGTTATTGACATAGAATGAGAAAAAGTCAATAGCTCAACTAGACTATCAATTTTATCACTAATTAATTTTATCATTAATAAAGAGATAATAGATTTCAGAAATAGACAAGAACATTTTAGATATAAATCTTATGGCCATTGCTGGCTTAACGAGGCACTGGTGGATTTCTGTGATTATTTAGAATATTGCTAATGTGTATATGCATTTAAAACTTTCATTTTAAATGAAAGTTTAATTTTAAATCATATTTAATACTAGGTTAAAAAGCATATGCAGAATGGCATTCAGAAAACAAATACTTAAATATAAAAGTAAATATTATATGTTGTTATCATTCTAGTATTTAAAGCAAAGTTAAAGTAATGGATAATTTAAATGCTTGTAATTTTTAAAATATGAACAACATTAAGAATGTTGCAAGTACCTAATTTAAGTTCACTAACTGCATAAAAAAATCAGCTCATGTATATTTGTATGCATAAAAGTCAACCAACTCTATTTGTAATAATATAAAGTATATATTTTATATATATATGTACATACATATAGGTGTATGTAAGAAAAACAGAAGACTCAGATATACATGTGTGTGAGTGTATGGGGGATGAGAGAGAGCTTATGTGTTCATCTTTTATATTTTATTATCTTAAACCAGTTTTGACTGGCTGAAATAAAAAGCCATAAAATATCTTCACAGTGATAAGTTTCAATAAACATTGTGGAGAGAATTGTTTATACCAATGTCTATTCTAAGTATTCTGCATCTGTAAAATTACTCTGTAAATGAGCCTTATGAGGTAGATTTTTATTGTTATAATTCCACACTTTACCCATGAGTAAACTGAAGCAAGGGTTGCTCCTTAAAGGTATCATTATCGGGGCCCTGAAGACATCCAACCATTAACACTGGATGGCCTCAAGCCACCTTCTATTATTTTAACTGTTACTTTAGTGTTTGTATGAGTATAATTCTTTGTGTAGTTACAGTAAGAAATATGTGGTAATGGTATTATACTAAGGATCAATCAGTATAAATCCCATGTACCTATTTTAAGCCAATGGTCTTACAGTACCTTATGTCAACGCTACTGTTTTAAAATCCCAAATGTCATATCATTAAGGTAATAAAGTTCCTATGAAGCTGACATGTGATGAGCTAAGTAAGGTGCTGACGGAAGACACGACACTTCAGAAGGGTAATAGAGATCACTTTCACCATCTCTGTGACATGTCACAGAAGTCAGCTAGAAATGACTGGCACAATATATCTTCCAACCCAGATATCATCTACATTTTAAGGAGGCATTGACTGGGTTATCAGTGATCTTTATCTAAGCTCTCTGAGAAGGTAAAACATTGGAGTATCTACATACCTTTGTTCTATTCCTATGTATGCAAAAGGTCTTTGTGTTTAAAACAAGGGGAATTATATTGATTTTTCACAAATGTGCAGAATGTTTGCTAGTCTCTTCAATCTTGTTAGAACTATGGTTATGCTTCTATTGTTTAATGATGGAAAGAAATATTTGATGCTTCTTATCATCAAAAACATAAGTAATTATAATCCAGTTGGTAAATTTTTATCCTAAACAAAGGGATTCAGTGAGCCAACCCATTCAGCATTGTGGAGAAGGAAACACAAGTATTCTGCTAGTGTCTAACTTACTAAAACTATGTGCTGAATCTTCTGCTACTATTTTGAACTTAACATTTTCAGAAAATCTGAAGAGGTTCTGTTGGTACATTAATACAAGGATAGGATTATCCTCAATTTTAAATGAAATATTTCCTCGCTGGAAAGAGGGCCTATGCCTTGGCTAGCCTGGGAACAAGTTAGGATGAATAGGGCTTATGAGCAAGAAATTGCCAAACCCAGGTGATGACCATACTCAGGCAAGACATCCTTTTATATTTTTCATGTAAACTATTATAATCAGAATGGAACCCACAATGTTTATCTAACACTAATCTGGATAAAAAGACCTGTTGGATCACAGGGTTAGTCAGCACCCTCTTCGTAAGGATTTTCAGATTGTGAAGCTCTGAACAATACAAACACTGCAATATAAATTTACAAGAATATAAACATCTACATTGACTTCCCTATGTCTGTGTACTGAAGTTTGGTTTGCTAAATTTAATTTTGTCCTTTATGTAAAGAATATATCTATTCTTTACTGCAAATTAATCATTGCACAGTGACATTTATCCAGCAGGTGTAAATGTGTGATACTTAACAAATCAAATTGTATAATTCTTAACATGAATTTATATGCTAGCATCTATAACATTCACATTGGTTAAGCTGTAGGTATATTGTTCTTATAATGAAGAAATAGATCTGTTAAAGATATACAAGCTTTTCCAAATGCATGTGGCCAGCTAGTAATGCATATAAGCTTCAGTAAATGAAAGATGGTCTCATGACTATGATTTAAACACATGTGGATATAGAAGTGGAATATATGGAAAGTGAGAAAGGGACCTTGGAGGAGATAACAACCAAGAGTAATGGAGAATGAATATAATAAAGGATATGATATATTTGTGCATATATACATGTATATATATATATACATATATATATATATGGAAATACCATGAAATATAACATATTTTCCAATTAATGTATACTAATATAAAAATAAAAGGAATAATAACAGAGTCAAATGTCTAGTTAGTAGAGAGACAGACTTCTGAAATCTAGGCAAAATGTATTTTCATTTTATTGAATACACAGTTATTGTATTACATTCTTATAACTTCAAAGTCTTTAAAAATAATTTTACTAGTATCATAAAAAGTATTATTATGGCAGACATTATCTTTTCTCATTCTTTGGGTTTCCATGCATTAAAAATACAATAAATGCTTTGCTATTAAATGTATCTAGGGTACCCTATACCACTTTATTGTCTAGGTATAGGTTGACAATAACAACAGGAAATTCTACGTGATATTCTTTCACAGATCTAAGGGTAATAAAGAATCTAACTTCTGCAGAATACACTTATTCTTAGCAATCACATGGATAAATCAATCTCCCATAAATTTTAACTAAGTGTAAAAGTATATATTCAAAAAAAGAAAACCACTCCTTCAGATTACATTTTTTGCTAAATAATGACCAAGTAGAGAATTGCTTTAAATTTCTTTTTTAAAACACCATTCTCTGAGTTCTTTTGCATCATGTTCACTATTTTAACAAGCTTAAAATTTAAGGTGTTGTTTTTCTTGTCACAGAGAGTTCTATAGATCTTCTAGACCAGGGCGTGTAATTGTTTATCATTCAGAAATCTGCCATAGTGAATTTTCTTTAAACCATCAGCTCTGATCATAAAGGACTGCAAACTTGAAAATGATGGAACTAAAAATTATGTATGTTTACCTTTGATTATTAAAAAAATAGAAAGAAATAATGTCATGCATATAATACTGAGATTTTTTTCCTAATGGAAATAATATTAGAAAAATAGAAAATGAGAATTTTACATTATATTCATCATTAATTTAGCCTTTTTCTCTCAGCAGATAAAAAGCAATAGCTACCTATGACAAAGATTGCACTTGGCTTTTATTATTATTATTATTATTATTATTATTATTATTATTATTATTATTATTATTGGATATTTTATTTATTTACATTTCAAATGTTATCCTTTTTTCCAGTTTCCCCTCTGGAAACTCCCTATTCCATCCCCTCCCCTGCTTCAGTGATGGTGCTATCCCACCCACACACACAATCCTGCCTCCCTGCCCTGGCATCCCCCTACACTGGGCCATCCAGCCTTCACAGGACCAAAGGCCTCTCCTCCCATTGATGCCTGACAAGGCCATCCTCTGCTACATATGCAGCTGGCATCATGGTTCCCTCCATATGTACTCTGGTTGGTGGCTTAGTCCCTGGGAGCTTTGGGGAGTCTGGTCGGTTGATATTGTTGTTCTTCCTACGGGGTTGCATAATTTTTTTTGTTTCTAGCTTTTTTCTGAAGTGTGAAGAACAAAGAGAAGAAACAGTGGAAAAGTGTAATTAGCTCTGCCTTTAATGTCCTCCAGTATTGGTTCATTAGGATCTGAGTCTCCTCACCTCAAGCCTTTGACACTGGAGGAGAAGATGCTCCTGTGACACCAAGGTTCATTAGATGACCCCCTGTGCTTCTCTGAAAAGTCAGAAACTAATGAAAACAATGATCAACTCTCAGGCAGTTTTGTTTGAAGTAGCTGAATTTTCCTACTTTTACTAAGATCTGGCTGATTTTAGCAAAGTCTCAGTGATCTGTTTTAATGGTTTACATTCTGACTATAAATGTTTGCTGGAAGGCAAATGTGGGATAATCAATGATCTCAACATGCCGGCATACTCTGCTAATTGAATTTAGAGTGGTTTCTACAGGTGATCACTGCAGCTTGTGTATACATGGAAATCAAAAGCAAAATAATAATAAAAATCAGCACACGTACCTGGTGGTCATACCTTCATTTTCTTGGAGTCCTGCTTAGATGTCCTAATTGAAACCTCCATTTGTTCTAGGGAATTATGCTCAGGATATGAAGAGAAAGCAATATTAACAAGGGAGATGCCCTGTGATATAGTGAAACCTGCGGTAGGAAGAATTCTTGGGTGCCATACAGTAGAGTATTTGCTTTTTTTTTTTTTTTTTTTTTTTTTTTGCATAATAAACTGAAAACCATTTATCACTTGCCTATAGAAGGACTGGGAGTTAAAGTATCAGCATGCTCTATTTATAGATGGCCATTCTGCCTCCCATGTTGTATGGGAGGATGCAGACAACTATGAAATACATGAAGCAGAGCCTAGTGGTTCTTATCACCTATTGCCTGAACAGAGGAAAGCTCAGTCATCGTTTGTACAGGAAAATGGATGTTTCTATACAGATATGATCACTCTGAATCCTTCACAGGCTTAGGTTTCTGCACGGGAAGCTTAGTCCAACCTCTCCTAAATCTCCTCCCTTTTTTATCATTAAAAATGCATTTTCTTTTATTTAATACAATGCAAATACTCTTCCCGAAGATTCTGACTCCTTTTATACTTCTCCAGGACTTCAATATGGATTTTAGATAGTTTCTTTTCAGAATATTTTAATGCAAGAACGCATGCATTAGCACAACCCTAAGGTTCAAGATTTATACCTGAGGAGTGGTGAGTGATGCTCATTGTGGCATTAACTTGTTCTCTTGTTGTTAATGGCCACATATGATTCTACGTTAAATCTGCAGGAAGATTCCTGAAATGATTATAGTGTGAGCTCTCATTCAAATAGTGCCTACTCCAAGTTATATAAAGGGATGAGCACCAGAATTTCTAGGAGCCAGTCTTACCAGTTTTCTGATTATTAGTATGGCTGAAGCTATAATTTGCTTTCACAGGTCTTTAAGCAACAATGTTACTTTGGCAGAAGATCCTCTGAATTCATGGCTAATTTTGTAGCAATGTGAAATGTTCAAGCACGCAGTAAAACTATTTAGGGCCTGATGATATTGGAGCGGCATAATTTATATCAGCAGTCTAAGTTTCTTCATAAAAGGATGTGTGGGAGGGTTAGACTTCAGACAAGGTAGGGATACATTTTCTCCATAATGGCGACATTAGAAACAATCTCTGAATCAAACTCCAATGATATTTATTAAAGAATGAGAAAATATTGCTAGTAATACTATCACAGTAATGTGGCATATACTTGACCATTTTAGCAATGTATTTAAGCAATAATATGGAGGGAGGATACATCAATCTAAAATAATAATTGATATGATTTTCTGCAGTGAGTTAGAAATTCGATATTTATGTATTATACAAAATTATGTTTAAAAAAATTGTGACAATATGGAGTGGATTGCAAAAGTGTTTAATGAAACTCTAAAAAGATCAACCACTGCTCCCCAGTGCAGGAATCTAAAAGGTATAATTTACAGGTACTATGATATGAACTCAGATTTCTCCATGACATAGTTCAGCAATGTGTTAATCCCCAAAATATAAATAAATAAATAGTACGTGGTTCTAGTTTTGTGTGTGTGTGTGTGTGTGTGTGTGTGCGCTTGTTATTGGCAGACATTGTTTGACAAGATAAAGTTTCCTATGTTCAAGGAATTAATTGTTTTGACTTTAGTCAACCTATCATAGTTAGTGGCAGGTTATAAAATGTGAGATAAAATATTCTCATAGAAAACATAGTATTACTCATACTTAATAGTCTATATTTCTTTTAACCCAAAATCTTGTATCAGGAATATAACATCTTTTAGGGCATGTTTTCATAAATGAGCCTTTAACCTCTCTTGCTTCTGGGGAACAGTAAACAGTGGCATCTTGTTACTGGCTGTTTCTATAACATAATAATAATTTGTTCCCATCAGTTGAAAATCCTTAATTTCAGGTTTGTCTCATGACTTTTACCTAAAATTACAATTTGCCTTCTTAAAGAGCATGGATTTTAAGAATAAATGCCAAAGAATTAAAATTGACAGGCATTACTGTCTCCAGGCAGCATTTCTTAGTATTGAAAATCCCTCATATAGTTTTTAAATTTTGGTTGTTTCTTTGTAGAGCGAAATGTTAACACATGCAATTCATGGATGTTTAGGGTGTGAAAAGGGTGGTATAGTATACAGGAAGCCAGTGCCTCTTAAAGACTCAATCAATTGTTTCTATGGCATACAAATATGCCATTCATTCCCAGACTTGTACTGTAACTATTTTGCTCTATTATTTTATTTTAAGATATATTTTAGGCAATCATTTTCTCTGCTGAGAGTGGTATATGTGAAATGTAAAAGGTGTTAATGTCAGAAATGGGGCAATTAACAGTGGAAACACATGTGTACACTATCATTTCAGTAAATCAGTTACCAAAACTGGTACAACCTTCCCAAATTCTCTTAGTAATTGTATACAGTCCAACTGCTGAATATATGCCCCTATAATGTAAATCAACTTTCTAGAGGAAATTATGACTCTTTGTGGAATGTCAATATAACCTTAAATGTGTGAGAGGAGATTATTAATTACATGTAACCACCATAATGGATCTCTCTCAGAAATAGACATGATGAAGCACAGTTCTAAGTCAGCATGATGCTTTGGAGATTCAAGGGATTTGTTTTATAATGTAAAACAGAGTATTATTTTTTCCTATTTTACAACTGGACAATATTCGTTTTAATAATCTACCAGTACCTACAAAATAAATGCCCTCTTATGCTCCTAACGTTATTATATATGGATATACAGAGGATTAGAGGTTAAATATGTAAATATAATTACTAATAAAAAAATTATGACTATGTATGTTATAATGGTGTAGATTATCATTTACTCAGGATATTTAGAAGATATACATATTGCAAATAAGGAATATCTTATGTTGAAATATTTTACATATATAAGTAAATGCATATATGAAGAAATAAACACTTATGAAAATAAATGAAATTAAAGGAAAATTATTGTAGAGCTTTAGAGATTGCTCAATGTTTAAGAGCATTTAGTGCTCTTTTAGAGGACCTGGGTTTTTTTTCCCAGGACCCACCCACTTGGTTGTTCACAACCATAACCATTGCTAACTCTTTTTTTTTTTTTTTTGGTTTTTCGAGACAGGGTTTCTCTGTGTAGCCCTGGCTGTCCTGGAACTCACTCTGTAGCCCAGGCTGGCCTCGAACTCAGAAATCCGTCTGCCTTTGCCTTCCAAGTGCTGGGATTAAAGGCATGTGCTACCACTGCCCGGCTCATTGCTAACTCTTATTTCGAAAGATACTCTGCAGTATTCTACCCTCAGAATTCATCAAAGACACATGAGATACACACACACACACACACACACACACACACACACACACAGGAAAAACATTTATATACTTAAAAGCAATCTAAAAAATTAAATTTATAATAATTTAGTGCAAGTATGTAAATATAAGATATGGCCTCAATGTTAGTTGTTGTTGTTGTTGTTGTTGTTTTGTTGTTTGAGACAAGGTGTCTCTGTGTGGCAGCAGCAGTCCTGGAATTCAGTCTGTGGACCAGTCAGGGCTCAATGTCAGAAATGTGCTTGGCTCTGCCTCCCTAGTGCTGGAATTAAAGTTGCAAACCACAATTCCCCAGCTAAATGCTAATTTTGCTTTTTGTTCTTTTTACCAGAAGGGGAAAAAAGACTAGTAGGGGAAATATAAAAGGGCTAGTTTAATTTCGAGTATTTACAATTCTTGAAATTCATATGTTTACAGCATTAACCTTTGTTTTGGGGGGAAGCACCACAAAGTGTTTCTTGAAATTTCTTAGATATTGCAGCATAAAGCACTTGGTGTCTGAGATTCATGGAACTTTGTCAAACCCACATTGTCATGTCATATTAAAGAATGGACAAGTAAAACAGGCAAGAAGCTAATAATCCTCCCTCTTGTCAAGTGATCTTAAAGCTTGCCTCTACTAATAGTAACACTGTAGAAATGCTTGAAGAAAATGGGTTCCTGTTAAATGTATGCTGGGTAATTATATGACTCCTGCAAAGTTCTAAGTACCTCCCAGGTCTACACTGTGGGTTGTCAAAAGAATACTAACAGAGAAAAACTATTGTGTACAAAATATCTTTGTTCCCTAATAGCTCTTCTTTAAGGTGGCTAGGGATAATGTGAATTCATATTAATCATTTTCAATTGTCCCTCATGAAGGAGATAATTTTTAAATAATTTTTCTCATTGAATGAATGTTTATTTACATCAGTATTTCCTAAATTATACTTCATAGAGAAGCTCATAAAGTGTCACAATAAAACTATTATTTCAATCAAGTTTAAGAAATAAAGCATTTAAAAGTTCCTCATCAGTATCATTACAAGGACACAATATCCAAATATGCCCTTTGACCTTTGTCTCTTCCCACATTCTAGGACACTGTATTATTACCAGTTAGGACCAATAAAAAGAGTAGAGTTGGAATTGGGACACTGGAAAGAGTCATCAGTACGTTAAACTTATGCTTTTGTCCTACTTTCCTGTCTTGTAGAAAGAGGATACTCCATGGTACAGATGTTTGTGGTGCTAGAGGACAGCATCTCCATCAGCCAGGGGTCTCCATGGAACATCATAGCATTTCTGTCTTGTGGTGGGCTTACAGGATGAACTACAAATAAACTTTTAATACACTAACACTAGGAGTTCTGAGTTTAATATCAAAATATAATCAAGTTGATATAGATCATATAATTATGAATAATACATACTATATAATAAAATCTCTCAGATGTCACACAGTAAAGGGAATTCTTAGTTTTATCTCATATTCTGACCTTAGAAGTTAGCTATAAAAAATTTCTTCCTTGTTTTTCATTCTTCTTCTTCTGAAATTGCCCATAACTCTTTGATCTGCTTTTCTATGGAACTGGTTTATGAAATGCTGATTTAAAATACATCTTAATCTTATTTATATTAGGATCCTTTTAAACTGTATGATCATCACTGTGCAGGATTGGTAGATAAAAGGAATGAGAATCCACTCTCATGTATCCTGTCTATACTCTGCTTTCTGAGTTTCTCAGCACAGATTTGTAGTGAATGAAATGATTTATCTGTACTTCCTTCATCATTATACATTTAGCCAAATATTCTCTCAGCCTTGAATTTGCCAAACAGCACAGGCAATTTCTACTAAATGAGGGTCTTTTCTTTCTGTGGATTTCCAAAGTTGGTTCATTTAGTTTTTAATAAAATTTCCATTGAACTTTATCTAGTAATAATAACACAAAACATGTTATAAAGAGATATTTCTCTAAATATTTCTCTAAGTTAGCCTTGTCTACTGAGCTACACTTGATATTTGAAAATGTGAGAATGATCACGAGGGATCACAAACAAAATAGGAGTTCATTTTCTATATTTCATCACACAGATATTTTAAAAGTCCATCTCTCTTTCTGTCTTAATCTCTCTCTCTCTCTCTCTCTCTCTCTCTCTCTCTCTCCCCCTCTCTCTCCCTTTCTCTCTCTCTCTCTCTTTCTTTCTCACTCTGTGTATGTGTGTGTGCATATGTGATGCATGCAGTTATAAGCAAGATGTTTATGTATGCTAGCAAGCAAGACACATGCTCCTCTACCAAGCAACACTTTTGGCACTTTTGGTACCAATGAAACACAGGTTTTAATGCCTATAGTATTATATATATTCATGATCTCACCATTATGTCTTGAGAACATTTTCCCACACTGTGTTCATGTAAGATTTTTATTGTACATAACAGAAAAATAATTTATAAACCTTGTGATTCCACTGCATCATTCTTTATTCCTGATAATGTGTGTGTGTGTGCGCATCTATGTATATGAAGGAACATTATACAGACTAGTCTCATTATATTAGAATGATGTGTGGATGCACATATCCATATATGCCTATAAAATGATCAATGGTGAAAGATACTATGAGGGCTAGAGAGATGGCTCAGCAGTTAAGAGCACTGACTGCTTTTCCATAGGTCCTGAGTTCAATTCCCGGCACCTACATGATGGTTCACAATCACCTGTAATGGAATCCAATGCCCTCTTCTGGCATGCAGATGTACATGTAGACAGAGAACTCATATACCTAAAAAGAGTCTATGATTTGGAAATATAGCAAAGAGGGATATGTGGAAAATTTTGGAGAAGGAAAGGAAAGTGAGAGATGATGCAATTATAGGATAATCTCAAAAGTTAAAGAAAAAGTAAAATAAAATATAACACTGAAATTTGTGGATAGCTGGGTTGTTCACTGTTCATATACTTTTCCTTCTGGGATTTTATACTAGCACATATAATCTGAGAGTATCCTGTGTCCCTTTTAATTCAGGGTTTATGATAATATATTTTTAAACCCCTCTCTTCCAATTTATGCCCCAAGATTATGTTACCATTTTTTTTTTTTAAGCTAAAAAGCTTCTGAAATTACTTAGTGGCTTATGTATTGATAAAGAGGCTACTGGCATCCTTGATATAAAAATAAAATTACAATTCTTGTTTTACTACTTTAAGAAACGATCTTAAGTTTACATTTGCTCTATTTAATTAGTCAAATCCCCTTTCTTGCTTTTGCATTTCTGGGAACCAGATGGTTATGTAGATTATATGTGATATGTGATTTACATGGGTTGCTTTTAGAGCCATCTTTCATGACATAGCATGCATTGGTTATAAAAGTTACTGATTCATGAACACTCCTATTTTTACAAATTTTATGTTACATTATTGAAATGGGCATAAAAATTTATCTAGAGAGGTCAGCCTACATTAAAGAATTTTGAAAACGTATAATATGCCTTTTAGTAATTTGGAGCTCTGTATTACTAAAAGTAAATAAAAATTAGTATATTTCAGTTAAAGTTTGCTCAGTTAAACCTTACCAAACCTAACATTCAATCACATAAAGTATTAAAATGTGGCTTTAATGTTTCTTATCAGAAAGTCTTGATTTTGCATTTCTCACTTGCGTAAATTCTATTTGACATTCAATTTAAAATCCAAAGTATATAATGAAAGTCCTTGTGATAATGACTGTGAAATAGCAATATAGTCTGACATTTAATGAAGTGAATAGATATGTGTCTAACATGGAGAGAAGATGAGAAGATTTAATGACACACTGTACATATCTGATCTCTCTCCCTGTAGTTTATCATAAAGTCATCTAAGTCCCCACTGATTGAGTATCACTGTATTAGCACTGCAAGGCTTCACATTGTTTTAAAGATTGATGATAAGGAGAGAATGAAATGTCTTTAATATTTTCAATAGTGCACAGGAAGTTTTAAAACTACAATCTTGAAGAGCCTAAAGACTCATTTGTCCTGATATTAGCAGATTCCGATTTAACCATTATTTCATCTCAATATCTTGTTCAGATAATTGGAAATCTCAATATTGGAATTTGACATAGATGCCAGTTCAGTGAAGAATTGTCTTCATTACCAACTAGCTAGGATGACAGTTGATTGAATATTTGGATTTCTTACAAATTATTCTAGTACTCACTGAATATAAATAAAATGTTGCATTGATATTTTACACTAAAATTCTCAAATAAAAAACTATAATTGAAATAATCTACAGTTTCACACAAGAGTTTGATGAAAGCCAAATAAAACAGACGGGCCATGTCTCATGTGCTGTAGACCTTTGTTTGAACCTTAATATGAAAACTCATACTTAAAAATATAAGCAAAAGTCCCAACAAGCAGCTGAAAAGTTTAGATGCAGATATTTGCACCCAACCAATGGACAGAAGCTAGTGACCCCTGTGGTTGAAACAGGGAAATAATGGAAGAAGCTGAAGAGGAGGGTGACACTGTAGGAGGACCAGAAGTCTCAATTAATCTGGACCCTGAGATCTCTCAGACACTGTGCCACCAACCAGGCAGCATACACCAGCTGATATGAGACACCCAACATATATACCACAGAGGACTGCCAGTTCTGGACTCAGTCAGAGAAGATGCACCTAACCCTCAAGAGACTTGAGGCCCCAGGGAGTGGGAGGTCTGGTGAGATTAGGGGGTAGGGACATTCTCATGAAGACAGGGGTGGGGGAGGGAAGAGGTATGGGAATGTGGAAATGTCAGAGGGTAGACTGGGAGGGGCATAAACTCTTAAAAAAGATTAAATAAAATTAAAATATATATTTGGGAAGGTATACATGATTCTCTATCGAAAACAAAACTTCAAGTCTTCTTCAATCATTTTTGTCAGGTTATTTTCTACAATAATTGGGTTCCTAGCTAAGTTTCAGGGTGTTGACATGATGACCAATAACTGATGCTCACAATTTTATTTAGTCATCTTTGTATGCAAGACGTAGCCCCTTGTGGTCATTAGTTACTTGTACATATCTATTTTTCTTCTGGTTCAAAAGACACTTTCATTTTCACTCTAGTTCACAATCTGAGTTGTCACAAAGGGCATCCTTTAGTTAACATGTCAATAGATGTGTCTAAAAAAGGAATGCTATCTGAATTTATCATGGGTGTTTCTACCACATCTTTCTGATTCTTCCTTGGCATCTATTGAGGCAAATCCTCTTGGCTCTAATGTTCCTTTCCCACCTGGGTCTTATTTCTTTTAAGATGCTAAATGAGTAGGAGACAGATTCTCTTGGCCTTTTCCCCCTCTTTTAATCATACCTTTCAATCTCTTCTTTCCTTACCCTTGTGTCTCCATGCATAAGGCAATGACTGAGAAAAGACAGAGATAATAAGATATATGCATTGGTTCATTTTCTATTTCATTTCATTAATTGGTTACTTGCTCCTTTCAATTGTTTAGTTCCAGCACCTTGCCAGGAAGAACTTCAGAAGAAACTAAATAAATGTTAAAACAGAACTGATGTCAATGAATCCTCTATTATTTGGAACTTGACAACATTTCATAATAAATGTGAAAGATGTCATAGTGGTCTGATACACATCTATCCTGTTTCCCCTACCTCATATTGCGTGAGAATAATTTGAGTTCTTCTTAGAGTATGTTCTCTAAATGATTAAAATATCATTATGTGTATGATATATATTTGTGAATATATATATATATATATATGTATGACTAAACTTTTAAATTTTTATGTCTAATAATGTATTTACTTTCCTATTATTTTAAATGATGAACTAGCTACATGTCAAACCTAGACCATATGTCCTTTTCCCTTCACAATTTAAAATAGTATTTGTCTTCTAGCATCTTGGGTCTTTATATATTTCTGATATTTGGGATGTTTATATTACAATTTACTACACCATGTCTAATTGTTGGCACTGGTAATATGTTTTGGGACAGGATGTAACTATGTAGCCTGTGTAGGCATCCTCATACTCCTATCTCAGCTTTTCAAGTTCTGAGATTGAACACCTGCATCAATACATTGATCCACAGATTTTAAAATATATTGGCTGTGTGACTTGGTGGTAATAGGAGTGTGAGGGAGAAGAGGGATCTGAAAGAATCCCTTGGGGTCCATTGAAAAGGTATTTGTTGTGTAAAATTCTGACCTAATGTCTGGTTAATTAAAAACAAAAGCAAAAACAAAAGTGGTAATTAGGACTAATTTTGTCAGTCTCACTAAATATTTGGAAATTCTTAGAATATGCTGCCATTTTAATTTACAAAACAGCCTACAAACAAGCCTAAAATAGTCTAGTTTACATGAGATGATGTGCTAGATAGTTTTAGGTCAACTTGACACAGTCTGGAATCATCAAACAGGGGAAAACTGCAATTGCAAAAAGGTCTACAACCCATGAATGGGTTGTAGGAAAGCCTGTAAGGCATTTTCTTAATTAGTGATTGATGAGGGATGGTCCAGCCCATTGTGAATGGTGCCATCCATGGGCTGGTGGTTTGGATTCTATAAGAAAGCAGGTTGAGTCAACCATGAGGGTCAAGCCAGTAAGCAGCATCCCTACATTACTCCTTATCAGCTCCTGCCTCCAAATTCCTGCCCTGTTTGAGTTCCTGTCCTTACTTCCTTGGTTAATGAATAGTGATGTGGAAGTGTAAGCCAACTAGACTCCTATCCAACTTATGTTTTGATCATGGTGTTTCACTGGAGCAATAGGAACCTTAATTAAAACAGGTGACAAAACAATATCTGTGCAAAATAATGCATTAGAGAAATGACCAAGGAGTGTGTTTGTGTGTGTGTGTGTGTGTGTGTGTGTGTGTGTTAGGTGTATAAATATTTTTGGCTTTTCTACATTTCCAGTAACTAGATATTGTACAATATTCTATACTTATTTTAGCAGCATGTTCAAAATGTGTATGAAATAATCACATCAAGAGTTGGAGCAGAACAGTGTAGCAAAGCAAAGATGAGCAGTGAAGAGAACATGCATTCAGTCCTTTCCTTTATTGATGAAAGTAGAGGCCGTTATGAAAGGTGGGTTGACTTTTTAAGTTGTATCAAATATCTATGACTTTTCTTCTTACTAAAGAGAATCCCAGTATTTTTAGTAGGAAATTGATTGAAGACAACACTTGGAGAAATATTTTATCTGAACTATTGTGCAGGGAACTGGATCAATCTTGGCTAAGTTGCTTCATGGTGATTCCTGCATTGTGAACAAAAAGAAGCACTGTACCACAGGAGTGGAAGAGAATCCAAGATCTGTGTCTTGAAATTAATAGCCCTTGCATGTGAACTGAGAGAGATTGCCAGAGGCAACACTGCCTGGAAGAATTTAACTTGCAATCCTGAGGCTACCTGAATGCAAAATGCTGCTTTTAAATGGAAAGCTATTGTGCTTTAATAATAATCAGGGTATTAGTGTATGGTGTGAAGTGCGCACAGTGGACTGCAAAATGATCTTGGTAACAGTTGCTAGGTTATTATTAAGGACTAAATCCAATAAAAGCAAACATAGCAAGGTGAGAACATTTCCATATCTCACACAGCTTGAAAACTATCTAGAGAAATCTGGTGCCTAAAGTATGCTGATCTGTAAGACTGGGTGTCTAAAGGTATGGAAGAAAGAAAAGAAAAAAAAAATCTTTTTTGCACCTACACTAGCACTAGAGCACTGTGGTATCAGGTTCATTTTGGTGAACATTTATTCTTATAACAAATCCCTATTATCCTTCCCTCTTTGGTCACCGAGCTAAGGAAAAGGCCAACTGGTTCTAGGAGAGAAATGAAAGAAGCTCGTGATCCACAGAGCACTTCGAGCCAGTGGCAAGTTGGTTAAGGTGGCTCTCAGTGTGTTTGTCCAAATGCTGATTTGTTCTCAACACTGCATATATAATACCCCTCAGAACACTCAAGCAGTCCTGGAAGAACTTAAGAGCCCTGAGAGAAAATGTCTTGAAGGGCACAGCGCAGGCAACTGTGGACTGTCTCCGGTTCTCCAAGCCACACCTTAGTGCTTAATGTCATATAAAATCCCAGGAGGCAGATGTGGGTCAGACTCCTCACGAGATTCACTCATGCCCAGTTACATGTAGAGCATAATCATTTTAAACACTATCACTTCAGTCTTTCAAACTGAAGCAATAGTTTTGATTTAAAGCATGATCATTCTATTTATTTTACTTTTACTTTTCAAGTCATTTTTATATTGTTATTTTTAACCTAGGTTTATTTATTTTTGTGTGTGCTTGTATGTTCATGTGTGTATGGGTATATGTGCATGTGTTGAAAGGTAACGTATTATTACCCTTAAAAATCTTAATTGGGTCTGCTCTCCTGTTGGTTATAGAATTAAAAGGGAGAAAAAATTCTCTACAGTGAGATAGGTAGCATCAAAGAAAATCTCAGGCAAGGCAGACAACAGCACACAGAATGAGCTGTAAAGAGAAGCTTTCATTGGGGCTAAGGAAAACACACAAGCAGCAGGCTTACAGAAAGCAAGATCATCTGCAAAGCGCAGGTTGGGGCCTCAGAAAGCCCAAGGCCAGCATCTCCTTGCAATCTGGGTGTTTTAAAAGTATTGGCATAGTCTCTTCGTACACTATTTTAAGCTTGGCAAGTTTGAAGAAGTGTTATCTGATGGGACCACAAGTGGTTTGTAAACATATCCTGATCTGGTCCTGAATTTATTGAGTCAGTCCATCAACAGGAAACCTTATCAGTAGTAGAAAACAGACACAAGGCCTTTGCTTTGACTACCGTGCTTTAGCTTCAAGATATGGGAGTGAGGAAGGAGACAGCCATCTTAGAAGTTTGCCATCTGTCAAACCAAGACATGGCCCTTTTCCCTATGTGTCTCTATATGAAGGAATTGTGTGACTCCTAATCCCTTGAGAGGACAACTTTTATTAGTTGGGTCTCTCCTATCATATGGGTACCAGTTTCAAGCTCCTCAGGTCTGGTGGAAACAGTCATTAACAGCTGAACCATTCCAAGGACCATGTTCTAATGTCCACATTTCAAATAGTGAGCTTATAAGTATTTATTATCTTGATTTGTCTATGCAGTAGTGAGGATTAAAGTCAGGACACCCTTCATTCTAGCCAAGCATTCTACCAACTGAACTTTATCTCCATCCAAATAATCTATTTTAGAGATAAGACAATATCTTATAAGGGCACTTGTCACTTTGCCATAGATCATTATAGGTGACCAATAAACTCCAGAGCTCTGGAATTTTTTGCCTCCCAAATGCTGAGATTATAACTCTGTGCCAGAAATCCTGGTTTATAAGGTACTAGGAATTGAACACAAGTGTTAGAAAAGTGATTTAGTGACTACAGTGCTTCCCTAGATTCACAAATAAATTTTTATGAGAAAAAAAGATACCAATGAGGTTTACATGTTATTTTGTCTCAAACATTTGACAAAATTACAACACAGAGATAAAAAAAAAAATCATACATATATATATTGCTGTCTAAAGAAGTGGTGTCTCCATTCTCTTACCCCTCAACATTCTATCTCCCACAATTGTTTTTCATGAAGACCATAATCAGACAAGAGATTTTATAGAACCAGACACTATTGTGGATGTTAATTGCTTACTGACAGGAGCCTGATATACCGGTCTCCTGAGAGGCTCTGCCAGAGCCTGACAAGTACAGAAGTAGATGCTGGCAGTCAACTATTGGACTGAGCACGGAGGGAGGAGTTAGAGAAAGGACTAAAGGAGCTCAAGGGATTTGCAACCCCATAGCAAGAACAAAAATATCAACCAACCGGAACCCCCAGAGCTCCCAGGGAATAAAACACCAACCAAAGAGTACACATGTAGTGACCCATGGCTCAAGCTACGTATGTGGCAGAGGATAGCCTTGTCAGGCATCAATGGGAGGAGAGGCCCTTGGTCCTCTGAAGGTTCAATTCCCCAGTGTAGGGGAATGCCAGGGCGGGAGGCCGGAGGGGGTGTGTGATTTGGAAAACACCCTCATAGAAACAGGGGAAGGCGGGATGGCATAGGGGTTTTTTTCGGGGAAGGGGATCCGAAAAGGGGCTAACATTTGAAAAAATATCCAAAAAAAAAAAAAAAAAACCTGTATGTTTTAAATTGTAGATCCCTAACATGTTGCAAAAATATTTCATGGAAGTTGTTCGTCCCTTCACGTAGGTTAACACGAATAGTTATGCTTATGAAATACAAGGCGTGAAACTGTGTGAGTGCAATACTATCACGGGGGACCCATGTAACTACCACTTCAATAATAACCATATTATCTCTAAAGACTATACATCCCTCCTATTTGCACAAATCTTCATCACGCTCCCTCTATAGGAACCCTTGATGGTCTACAGCACTCAAAAGCCCATGTCAGCCATTATTCCTCAGGGTCATCTTCAGCTTCACTCCCTCTCATCTACGTTTGGAATAAAAACGCCATGTCTACTCCACCATTCCATGTAGTCACTTACGTTCTAGAGAAATCTTTGTTTCCTCTATTATCTTTTCTCTCTGTTGTCTTCTGGTTAGTTTCTATTTAAACCCTATTTTCTTTCTATTTAAATATTTCCTATATTTTCTACATTCTTCTGGTGAATCCATCAGTTGAGTATTTCATTCTCCGTGTGTCACAATGTTTTATTTTGTCTCAGATGTTTTATTTGATACAGATTCAGCCCCACTCTCAGATCACACTGCTTTGTGCTATTCCTATTGGGCTGAAGGTCCAACTGCCCATTTCATCTATCTGGTATCTGTTCTTTCTTCCTAGACCGGGCTGCTCCCAAAAATTCCTCACCACACTCAACAGTCACTGACTGAGAAGTAGAGGTTCCTTATGGCTTTTGTGTAAGGGATAAGTAAAGGAACTTTCTTCTTTTATGATGTCACCCTCCATGCCTTAGGGAGGAGACTAGTGTCTTCACTGTGCAGGTAAAATTCCAAGATCCTTACCTAGCTGATGCTAATAAGCATAGAAGTGGATTTTTGTCATCCTATCTGGGAAATGTTAACTTTTTGGTCTTCATATGCATATCTTTTATTGTTGCTTTAGTTACAGAAAGCAGGAATTTTAAGAGACTTGTCTGATAGTATTCTCAGATTTAAAGATTCTCTATATATGAAAAAAGAGAAGTATGACAAAAGAAAACCAAGAATTCGCTGTCATGTTGCTCCTGATAATCTAACGTTCTGCTTTTCAGAGTCTTACTCTGTATGCTTTATTTGAAAATTCAATCGGTTAAGTTTGTAGTCAGAAGGAAAGTTGAAAGAACCACATCTGTTCCATGCAGAATAAAAGTAGAAGCCGTTGGTAGAACTTAGATACCCTGGGCACATCTGTGATGTCAGGAATAGATAATAGATGGTAGATGGTGGAGGGAAATGTGGTTAACTGGACAGCATCAACAGATTTGTGCATATTTCATGAATGACTCTCTTATTAAAATGATTAGCATGTATTTTAAAGTGTTTTTTAACACTGATTAAGTCAAGTTGCTTATAGTTGTGAGTGAGAGATTCTATCATCCTTTCAGCACAGAATACATTCTTTATATTTATGGAAGGGAGATGACACTAGGCTATATGATCTGACTTGTATAAACAAAACCAGATATTGTAGTGAATAATTTAATCTATATTACTTGATTTTGCTCATATCATTTTGTACATTTTTATCTTATGAGACATGAACTTTTTCAAGATGTTTACCAACAGCATTTATATTTTTGTATTATGATTTTATATCTATAAAATTACAATAATCACTATTCCTTTTAATAATTAATAGCCTATCAATTGTTATAATTGGACTCCCTAAAGAATATCATGTACGCCGATCTAATAATCCTCCATTTCATATAGAGCCATTCTACCAGTTTCTTTTTTCTCTGGAGAATACTGACTACTTTAGAAGGTGTCTAATAACTTCAAAAGGCCCTCTCCCTTGATGAGTTCTTCAAAGGCAAGAGAGAGGTCTAAGTGAGAATGTTGTAAGAACATAAAGTAGACTTTGTAAGTTCTCTAAATGTAGATACTACTCTGGCATTTTTAAGACATTGTATATTCATCACAGATATATTTAATTTGAAAAGAAGACAGGGCAATGACAACACTTTGAGAGAGTAGTTTCAAATATCATTCTGTGATCATCACTTGCAGCAATAAACAGTATACATTTATTGAATAGATTGACCTACTCTGTAAACTGTACCACCCCTTATCTCCTGCATCTGTATAATATGTATCCTGTGCATTTAAAAAATGCTTGTCTCTGATCTTTCTGCCACGCTGCTAATTCCACTATAAGCATAAGAAACACAGCTCTTGAACCTGGGGATAAGCAGTTACTTAGTATCCTGCCCTCAGAAGAGCTTTATGTATGCCTCAATATTCTGCTCTTTTACTTTAAACTTAATACTTTTGAAAGAGAAAATGTACATTTTCATCGTGTTCTGATTCCTAAACCTTGTGGGTTGATCCTACTTTTGCATCAAGAATGAGCTTTCTGTTCCTCACAGTATTCTACTTGGCAACTTTATGTACATTTTTTTAAAGACAGCTTATATTTCACTTTGTCTCTGAAAATTATTCTGAGCCCCAAATTCCATTTCTAGAAAGAGCTGTGTGATGGTTTTCCTAAGAACCTTAGCTTCTATATCACTTAAAGTCAACTTTGCAAGAAACTATTTTACTAGGATTATTTTTGCATTCAGGTTTCTTCACAATGAGCTGAACTTTGAAAATATGATTTATTGATTATTATGGCCTTTACAAAATTTTCAGTATGGCAGGTAAAACATAAAAGTATTAAATATCTAATTAATTCAAAGAAAAGTAGTCAAGTGAACTTAACCAATGGATATATATTTGTCTTTGAAATATTAAGAACATACATAAGAAAATTATTTTTAAATGTTTTATTTACATTTCGGCTTCTGTGCATGTGTACCATGACACACATTTGATGGTCAGAAGGTAACCCTTGGGAATGTATTCTTTCCTTATATCATGAGTTCTAGTGCTCACTCAAGTTACCAGGATTTTGTAGTAAGCACATTTACCTACTAACTCATTTCACTGCCCTAATGTTGTAGATTTCAAAAATTGTTATATACATTGTCTAACTCTTTACTTACTATGTTATTGTCAAAATAAACAAACTCTCCATAAAATTATCACTTGAAATTGAACTCTAACTTTAAGCTTATATCTTCTGAGCCAACAAGAGCCAGCAGCTTACCTTTACCTGGGGTGCTTTTCTGTGTATTCTCATTGACCTGTGCTGATCATATTCCAAGTTTGATCCAAATCCTTCAAGAAATTTCTATAGCCAAAGTTTACTAAAAAAGTCACAAAGCCAGAGAAATCATGTGTAATCTTGACTTTTAAACGTTAAACATAGTCAATAAAGTTCCATGTTCATTTAACTTTAAGTTGCACTAGGTACATCAACTCTCCTGGTTGTGGCAAGATAGGTTGATATATCCAAACTCATCAAATATATATATATTTTATATATATATATATTATGTATGTATTATATTTTATATATCATATATTATGTATATATTATATTTATATTATGTATTATGTATATATTATATTTTATATACATATACATTTATATGTATTTATATATATTTACATTTATATGTAAATGTATATGTATATGTATATATATATATTACAATGTTTATTCTTCACCTCTCTTTTGCCCACCCACTCTAGCTATCCTTCACCCCTCCTACTCCTGCCATAACCTACTGCTGAAATGCCCCTTTCAATCATTAATATCTTTTTCTTTTGTTTTGTGACTGACAGATTTTTAACCAGGGCCATTGTTTGACTTTGGGTTTTGAACTAAGTGAATCAGTGTGCAACTGAAGACAATGGCTGCCCCTAGGTGTTTATTGGGGATAGTTAGGGCCCTAGAAATTACTCAAAGATCCATACTTGGCTGCTGACAGTCTCAGTTTTGTGTAGGCATCTGCACTTTCTGTGAGATCATTTTAAAACTTCTGTGTAATAGTCTGAAGATAACATTTCAAAGATCTTGTGTAGCCATAATCTTATTTGATAGAAATCTTTACAATAGTTACTAAGTTAAAGTCCTAATTTCTTATTTTGGTATAAAATTTATTTTGCTAAAGAATCAGGGTTTTCATTGTTATAAATTTCCTCTATGGTTACAAGAATTTTAAAAGTAGAAGGATTAAACCCAGTCCTTATATAACTGCCTTTACAAACCAATCTGAGATGATTAAACATGAGTCAAGGGCCAGATAACAAATTCTTGGCTCAAATTTAATTGCTAGAGTACTTGCAAGATAATTTAATTAAAAATAGCTGAGAATAGTTAATGGACAACAGTCCAGATTACTTTACATAGATAGTTGGTTTTCAAAAGCTTCAGAAATCCGCAGAATGTGACATTTAATGTTATTTATTCACTTGTTGTTGAGAAAAATCTGATCCGAACAGCTCCCTATTCATGGATTTAAATAAAGAGCTGAACATCTTTACCTCCAGGTGAGGTAGTACTTTGTGACTAGGTGGCTACTGGGCAGAAATTGCCTATCTCTCCTACAGACCTGTACTGTCCTTGATAGGACACAAGTTACAGGTTAGGACAGCTTAGTTCTGCTGAGACAGAATAAGCTAGTCCTTAATAACTCCTGTTTTTCAAGTCTTTCAGAATATTTGGGTCAGAAGGCTCAAGACTAGGCTCCAACTTCCTGACATACTGGAGCTATATAGGTAGACAGCTGACTCTGCAATTTGTCTCAGTTCTCGAAACCGTGTTAGGCTTCCTATATTTTCAGATAATGTTGTTTGTTCTTGGATTTCTGACGAGATTAAAAGACTAGTTATACTCTCATAGCCAACCAAGGCTATTTCACATTGAAAAAACATATTTGAGAAGATAGATTTCAGATAGTACACAAGCTAAAACAAGGACGTAACAGATATGGATTAATAAGCCTTTTAAAAGTTAAGATAGATTACAGAGTGTTCTATTTAATTGTCAAAGATGATGGACTGGATGTTAGGTTTACCTTCTACTTCATAATTTACAAAATTGTAATAGTTGTGTTCAATTTATATTTGAGAGGAAAGAGCCTTTTAACTGGACAGAAGGGAGATGTGGATTGCTGTCTAAATGCAGGTGAGGGCAGGTTCAAGAGAAGGTGAGAGCCTGTGACGGGAGTGTGGAAAAAGAAGGCAGGTTGAGAGGACAGAGAAGAATGGAGGAGAGGAATAAATAAGATGGAACCTATGGGAGTGGAAGAGGAGTCAGAACCACACAGTCCTTGGAGCCATAATTATTGGGGTTTCTTAGATAAATGATTAAATAATAAGGAGTGTGCATCTGCCTCATCTAGGGGTGTAGCTTGTGTTTATATCAATTGAGTTTTGAATTCATTGTGCAGGCATTTTTTGGATTGAAAATTTACTAAAATAAATCTGACTGATAAATTACAAGCCTCTAGAGTTTTGATTTTTCTGGGTCTGGGAGTGTGAGCAGAATCTGCAGCAAGAGAACATCGAGATGGGTGGTCTCTACATGGGGCTAGCCAGGGAGGCAGTGAAACCGCCAGGGCCAGAGAGTAGCCAGTATGGGTTGGTGTTTTTTTAGTTTTTCACACTACAATCTTCTCCCTATATCCAAGCTCTTGTATTATTTCTGTGTCATCTTTGACATGTTCCTGGGGTTTTAGAGGGTTGTAAAAAAGGTCCTGTTAAAGGGTAATCATGTAGTCTTCACTTATTCTAAGCTCCTTGGTTATTCAAACTTCCCTTATGTTTGTCCTTCATTTGAGATGCACCAGGTCCAGGGAGTATATTTATAAGTATTTACAGAATGCAACTACACTTTTGCTTTAATTGATGTCTGATATTATTTATTCCTGATTTCATGAAAGTCTTTTTCTTTATTACTTTTCATTTACAATTTTAATTTTTTTATTTATCCACTTACTGTCTTGGAAACTAGGGACCATGAATGTTCCATGGCACATAAGTGGAAATCACAGTACAAGTTGTGATAGACAGTTCTCTCCTTCCATGATATTGTTCTTGGAACCAAACAGAGGTTATCAGGCTTCAGGTTTGTCAGCAAACACCATAAAAATCAGAGCTGTTTCTTTCTCTTACTAAAGCACCCTTCTTCCAGACATGTTTTTCTAGCCAATCTTCCTATTTTCTGAGAGGCTAAACTCTGCTTTTCTTTTCAATTTTATAATGTCTAGCTGCATTGTCTCCCAAGGGAACCAAATATCAGAGGATAGGTACTAGTTAGCAACAAATGTGTGTGTCCTTTACAGGAAATAAGAATTGAAAGTAATGTCAAACATCTGGTTAAAAGAGCAGGCAGCATCCTGCCTTATTTTGCATTTAATCTATCTAAGAATTTTTCTTTCCCTTCACAAAATTGGTATGATTTTGAACTTACTATATCTTCTGTTGGGGGATACGATTGTTCCTGTGTGTAATTAGAAATCAAACTAACTCACTTTAGAGTGGAAAAAGTAAATTACTATGTATGCATGGTACTTTGTTTTCAGGGCATAAATGAAATATAATTAGATAGCTAGATATTTTAATAGTGTTTAAACTGATGCAAACACATTACAAAGCACACAGTGGACAGTTGCTTTTCACATTAAAGCAAACTGGCAGTGGGAAGAAAAAGTTAAAATAGAAACATTGTATAAGTGTGATCTTAAAATATCTTTAAGGGTGGCATATAGAGAACATCAGATCTATTTATTCTAAATTTGGTGACCATGTGTCACTGCGCCTATAGAGGTCTGTTGTGGGAAATATTATAAAGAAGGAATGTATACGGCAGCATGTTCCTGTGCTATGCCCTGGTTCTCTCACCCCAGCGGGCTGGCGAACAATGGCCAATCTGCTTTTATCTGACACAGAGCTCCATGATCTCTCCACCCAGTTTACTAGGTTCCCACTGGTGGGTCACTACCATGCCAACCACAAGCTTCAATACCCCCACAGCCTCTGTGGTGCACATCAGGCAAACCCACACTGCTGCTGTACCTTTCTCTCTAGAACCCAGACAAGCCACCACATGAAGGAAAACAAAACACAAACTTAGCTCAGAAACAACAGTAACTCAATCTCTGGGCACATAAACTAAAACCTAATCTTGTAAACCTTATCAAAATTTGATTTATCTGGTGGCGAATCCTTTCGGATCCGCCATACCAGGAGACTCTAGTAGCTACATCTTATCTACACGCAGTCCCCATTCCAAAAAGACCTTTCTCCTGCTTCCTCTCTTCCTCTCCCTGACCTGGAAGTCCCTCCTCCACGCCCAGTGATTGGCTCCTTTATTCATTAGGGGATTGGCACACAAGTCACAGGTGTAATTCACTCCTTGTCTGAAGCCCCTCCCAAGAGGGCAGAATTAGCAGATTATAAACAGCCCCAGGGCTATCCACAACAGAGGTCAGTGGAAAGATCTACTTTCTGATTCCTGGATATGGAACTTTTAGTTTGTTGGGGTTTGTGGTAAGCACCATTACCCATTTCACTATTTCGTTGGCCTGTCTACATTATAGTTCTATGAAGTTAAAATGGTTATTTTTGTTGTTTGTGTTTTTGTTTTTCTGGTTTTTTGAGACAGGGTTTCTCTGTGTAGCCCTGGCTGTCCTGGAACTCACTCTGTAGACCAGGCTGTCCTGGAACTCAGAAATCCACCTGCCTCTGCCTCCCGAGTGCTGGGATTAAAGGCGTGTGCGTGGCTATGAAGTTAAAACGTATTGGCTAAAATAGAATGGTATCTGAGCACAAGCAAATACTTAACTTTGTGCACATGAATAATTTATTTTGAATAGTTGAAAAATATTTTATTTTTCAATATGTTTGCTACTAACATGTGAAATACATTATTCATTTCCATAATGAGGGTTTGGTGGTCAAATAAGTCTAACTGTGATAATTTGGATTTCAAAAAAGTAAACAACAGCTGATCATCAGTTCTAAAAGTAATATGACTTAATTATATGCTATTTCTTGACTTCAATTTGTTGGGCAAAACCATCTAGAAACTCACAACACAATGTAGCCAACTCTCAATCCATAGGAAGAAATACAGATATCCATGCAGCCCTGTAACTCAGGAGCAGCTGTCAAGAGTAGCCACTTGATAGGACTGGAAATAGAATGTAAAGCCTGGATTAACTCTACCTGAAAGCCTAGATAGAGAGAATTTGTTCTGCTTGGGGACTTGTCTTCTCATAAAGTCTTCGGAGCCTCACAAATCCTAGCATGCACTTCATTGTTACTGAGAATAGAATAGTAGAATTGTATTCTCTGCATTTCTCCAAAGGGATCATTTTAGGCTCAGATTATGCCCTTTGAGGATTTGATCTTTGTACATCCCTCCTTAACTCCCCAGTTCTTAGGGGCTCCTGAAAGGTTTTGATGTAGTATTATTCAGGGCTGCTTTTTCTGCACCCAGATTGAAAGAGGTCACCTGGAGCCAGTTCATTGTAAATCTTGGGTTTTCTCTGCAGGCATGTTTTCATAGGTCCACAACTTTTTCTGTATATGCAAAAAGTCATGTCTGGTTTTGATCTAATGGAACCAAGAGCAGCTCACAATCAATAGAAAGAAAATAAGCAAGAAGGTCATTCATAGAAACAATCTTAAATCAAGGTCACAAAGACAAGATTCCACTCTTTTTCACTGAAAATATTATTATTTAAAGATTATTTTAATCTATCTTTACAACCACACTGTGTTAGACTTTAGTGTTTATGTTACTAATCTCATTCAGATGAATTATTTAAATATTTTGATGTAGGAAACCCTATGAAATGGAGTCTGAGGGATTAGAATCGTTATTTGTCATTTGGTAAATGCAGTATCTAACTATAATTTAAGATAAATGCCTGGAAGACAGCTCTGTCATCATGGGAGTATTTTTAGAAGAGTTGAAATAAATTTCATATTTTCAACACTTCCATGAACTTTACAGGAAACATGAACATGTGAGAGACATGATGTGGACAGAGCTGTGATGGTTTTAGAAGCTAAAGCATAGTGTGATATCATCAAGGGAATTTGCATGATGAATAATACTAATAACTAGAAAATTCATTAGCAAGGATTTGTCAAAGTATAGGAAAATACCCACACTTCTGAAACTACAAGTGAACCAAAATAATATTTTCCACTTAAAATGTGCTTATTGTATATGGGGGTGGGGGGCATACATGTGCTCAAAAGCACATTTTGAGGTCAGATGAAAACTTGAGCATCTTCTTTTTGTCTACCTTGTGGATTTTAGGAAATACCTATATTCACTGAGGCATCTTGCTGTTTCCCAAATTTTAATAATAAACCATTTTACAGTTCTTTTTTTGTACATTCTAGAAAAATTAAGAAGCAGGCTTAAATGGAGCAATATTTTCTTCAGACTGTTAGATTTTATATATCATACACATGATACACACACACACACACACACACACACACACAAACACACACATACTGTTCATGTGTATCCATGTGTTGCATATAGGCTGATTCAAGACAACATCAATCAAAAAATATTTTTTAAATTTATGTTTGGATATAGCTCCATTGTAGAATGCTTGCCTAGTACTATTTAGATTTGCAAAACCAAACATTAAAAGAAATGATTAGCTCTGCTAAATCTTACTATCTATTCTGATAATTTTTATTTAAATAATTCATTAACATAATATTTGCAATTTAGTAGATTTATAAGTAATTTAGAAGTGATATACAGTTAATGGGAGAATGTAGATACGTTCCATAAAAGTACCACATATTTTATGTAGGGGAATTTAGCATGCTTACATATTGATATCTGCAGAAGATCCTGGACAAAATGATCCATGTATTTTAAATGTCAGTTTTATACACTCCATTATGGTTGACTTTATGTGTCATTTCACCAGAGCCGCAGGGTATGAAGTTCATTCCAAAATTCTCATGTTAGATATAACATGTAGTATCCATAAGGACATGGAGCCACTTCTCTAGAACAAGAGAGAATTCTTCATCAGCCTGTGAACAACTTAAACCACTGTTTTGGGTCCACCTGAAAACTCAGGTTTTGTGCAAATTTGGACTTTTTCACCCTCCATAATCCTTTCTATAATATCTATGAATATATCAACATATATGTGTGTATATGTCTGTGTATCTGCTTATATATTTATCATCTATCTAATCTGAGTATTACAGAATGTGTAGAGTATCCAAGACTCAATTTGAGTATCCAGCAATGGGTGAATACATAAAGTAATCCAGAAGAATATGTACAATGGTATAATTACTCAGCCATCCCAAAGAAAATATTGACTTTTGCAGTAACATGAGTGAAAAAAGAAAACAGGATGCTAAGTAAAATTGGTCACATGTAGAAAGACAAATACTGTTCAATCTCACACACATGTGGAACCTTGCAGAATGGATCTCAGAAATAGAGAGAATAAGATGGTTATTGTCAGAGGCTGTGGCTGGGGAGTACGTATGAAGGATACTGATTAAATGGTGAAGAGTTTAACTTAAATGGAAAAAGTAATTTCTTCAGGTCTACTGTACAGCATAGTAAATATAGTTAAGTCACACTATTATTGTTTGGGCATTAGAACTTTAATATTCTCACCACAGAAGAAGTATGTGAGATGGTTGAAGTGCCAACTCATTTGACATGTTCATCTCACACTATAAACACAAACACACACACACACACACACATACACACACACACACTGCATACAATAAATATGGACTGTTCTTCATGGATTCTATTATGTTTCAGTAAAACTGAATAAAGTTCAAAATACCTGACAGAAATCTGTTAGCAGTAAGAAAGAACACTTTATTATCATTTGTTTACTACTCTGTAAAACATTTCAATTTTGTCTTTGAAAATTTTATTTGAATAAAAAAAAAAAATTCTCTAAAAAGTGTGAGAAAGATGCGGTCGGGTAAGCACAGGGTGCCCAGCTCCTTACCCCAAGCAAGTGGAACAGTCAGGATTTAGTACCTTGTCATTGTGCAAAACACCTGCAGGTTAGGATGTGGTGCTTGTGAAAATGTACTCATTCCAGGGAGAGATACCATAATACATACACTTAGAGAGCATTAAAATTCACACAACCATTGCAAATGTTCATTTGTAGGCTAATGTCCTGGTAAAAGAAAATTAGTATCAGTTGAACTGTGTTTATCTACTCCTTCATGGCTAAAAGCAAAGCAGAAATGCAACATGTTAATTTTCTTTAGCTGCCCAAACAAACTTCTCCACACCTCACACATATCTCAGCTTCTTAAATGTAATTCATACAAGTTTTGGGATTGGCTATAGTTTATTTTTCTTAGAGCTTTGTTATTTAAATTTATTATGTGTTAGGGAAGTCTCTACATATCATAGAATGCATACAGATGTCAGAACACAACATGCTGGATTCATTTCTCTCATTCTACCATATAGGTCTCAGGGGATTGAACTTAGGTCATCAATCTTGGTGACAAGTACCTTTACTTACTGAACTGTCTCTCCAGCCTACCATTTTCAATGAAGATACCTCTGTTGAAATGTCTATGACCTTTGAAGTTTGAGCAAGTTAGAAGTGCTCCCCAAAATACATGAAAAAGGCATAGTTTAGCATATCTGCCCCAATAAAAATATAAGACCAGACATTACTACCGGGTTTCCTTTTACATCCTTGTAAAACAAAGCAGATCATCTCTATTTTAACCACAAAGCAGAGTCTTGCTTTGATGTATAATTTATCTGTTCTCATTTCTTTTTGGTTGCCCTTTTACAAGTTTTCTTCTTGTTATTCAGTTGGATATCTGAATGACAGTGAAGTTATTTGCAGACTCTGACTCCTGTGCTGACTTCTAATAAGAAAAACAGATGAACTCCTGTTCCCCTGTAGAGCTACATTCCCAGTCCTCACAAGATACTAGAGAGATTGTTATTGTGAACCAGATACCTGTTTTCCTTCATTTTTGACCTTGCTGAGTTTTTCTCATGGGATCTTAAGAGTCCATCACCAATTTGTTTGACTTGTAAAAATAATATAGCTTCTGGTGTTTGCTTAAGATATGGTCACTTATGCAGTTTGTTCTCAGGATCTTTCTTATCAGAGCTAGATATTGTATAGGACACCAGAGGATATGTGCCAAACTCCGAAGAAAACAGAATTTGCCCTCATGGTCTACCATTAATACAAAATAAATATATATGAAGCCCACATAAGTTCTTGACATTGGGAAAAACTTATTTGCTCTTTGTGTGGTGAACAATTTGTTGCCTTAATAGCATTTTGGTTCCCATCATTGATCTCTGAGAACAGTTTGGTCATCTCCTGTGGCATCTCTTTCTAAATAGTTCAGCAAAGAGTAATATTTCTAAAATGCACATAACTTACTCAAAGCCAGGCTTGCTGTTTCCCATAATCCTTTAGAGGGAATAACCTCACAAATACACAAAGACTGGAAACAGTTAGAGAATGATGGCTATATATTAAAACTGAAATGTCCCCTACAGGCTCATATGATAAATTTATGTTCAGTGACTGGGTGGAGTGATTTGGGGAGGTAATGAAACTTCTAAGAAGTGGTGCCTTGATGATGATATTTGGGTGCTGAGGGCAAGGTTTAGAAGATAAGAGACTTGCCAAAATTTATATATGGTTCTGTACCTGCCTAGTGTCACGAGACCAAGCAACTACCTGAAGTTACCATTACTACAGACTGAGCTGTTATTGGCACCAGCCCCTCCCTAAAGGAAATTTCCCACCTCTAAATCAGAACCAGAAAACATGCACAGGGCTTCAAGAAAACTGTAATGAATGGATTCCAAAATGTAGCCCATCCACATGCCCCAGGGACAGGAGATCACAAAAGCAGACAACCTGACTTATCTCACATTCTGCATTCAGAAAAACAGCTTCTACCTCTGGTGAATCCAAGCCTCCTCCCCCATGCCTATGCTCCAGTACAAAAGCTGACTCTCAAATGCCTAGAGCCACTGTCTTCCGTACTGGGATGCTGAGGTACAATTTGAGGATGCCAACTTCAACCTCTGGTTGAACTGAATGTTCTTTCATTTTTCTCTGCTGGGTAATTACTTTCATGCCAGACCATGCTGCACAGAAAATTTTCTCAAACTGAGTCAAAATATACTTGCACATTAATACATTGTTTCCTTCAGGTGTTTGCTCACAACACCTAATCCTCCACTCTGCATCCACTACAGGTCAGACAGATTTATAGCTTCTAAGCTCTTTAGGAGACTATGGGAGTACTGCAGAAAAGAGGAGATATTGGCAGAGAAGGAGAGAATAGAGGCAGCAAGATATCATGGTATCCATGGTGTGTGTGTGTGTGTGTGTCTGTGTGTCTGTGTGTGTGTGTGTGTGTGTGTGTGTGAGAGAGAGAGAGAGAGAGATACAGAGACAGTCACACAGAAAGAGACAGAGACATAGACAGAGGCAGAGAGAGACAGCGAGAGACAGAGGGGGAGAAATCTAACAAAAATGAATTTACAATATTTCTTTGACAAAATACTTTGTTATTAGCAGGTCATTCTAGTATCAATGAATGAACAAATACCAAAAGGTTGGGAAGGTCATCAAACAATGAACCTTCTCTATAGCACTGTTTTCACCTAGGGAGATTTTTTTTTTTTTTTACCATCATCTCTTTGAGATGGGACACATATGGTTTCAATACTGCATTGACAGCGCACATTTTACATTTGTTTTCTTTTAGCCTACTTTTATTCCAAAATCTCATATTTTATTAAAAAAATAATTATTTGGTGAAATATATATGTGTGTGTGTGTGTGTTTATATATATGTACATATACATGTATAAGTATAATTTATGTATACTCAATGCCTTTCACCTTTCCTGTAATTTACTTTTTACCTCCTCAAAACAGCACAAACTCCTGTCATCAGAGATAAATGCTGTAGGGAAGATTACAGCCTGTCTGCCTCCTCACTGGAATATGAACAGTATTGGTAATGTGGAAGGAATTACAAACATCAATATTGGCAGATCTGATTATCAAAATGTAGTAAATGCATTTCCTAATATGAATTATGTTGAAGAACAAAAGGAAACTCTTTTTTTTTTTTACCTAGTTTCTTATGTGAAGAATGGGGATTTTTCTTAATTAAAACATACACTTGGTGTAGGAGCACAGTCCTCCAATCTGACAACTCTGCAATATCTGGGATTAGGCGACTGAGGCAGGAAGAGTGCCAGTACTAGATCAATCAACTTGTGCTGTCTCACGGAAAGAAGCACAAAGCAAAACAAACACACACACACACACACACACACACACACACACACACACAGAGAGAGAGAGAGAGAGAGAGAGAGAGAGAGAGAGAACACAAAGGAAACCCATGAAACTTGCTAAGATGATAGATACTACAAATGTGTTTTTAAATAAAACATGTAAACTCAGAGATGCTTCCCCCTGTAGTTCTCTTTCCTTCTCCTCCAATTACACCTGCAATACTTCCTATATTTTCTAATTTACTTACAATAATGAAACTGCTATTCTGGAGTGATCTATCATACATTTAATAAATATTGAGTGCTTCGTTTTTCTAGATTAATTTTATTTGCCCAAGATATAAATGAGCAACCTACCCCTGCACTTCTTTTGCAATGCTGAGAAATCTCACAAATTTGCTCAGAAAATGTAAAGGAACAATCATTTCAAACAGTTAGGAGAAGAGGAAATGAGTTTGAGAGTTTTGCTTCTGATCCCCACTGTTCTTGTAAGTTTCAAGAATTTTTCTTAGTCTCATTTCCTGAACCCCATTATCTCCTGCAGTTTAGGGTTACTTTTTTCCTTAATCTTTGAGTTTGCAGCCTCTGGACTTAGTGGGATACCTACTCAACTGCTTAGCATGCCCTCTTTTGTGATTCTACATGGAGAAGGTCAGCTAAATGATCCAAACATCCCCAATAAAAATACCTCAGCCTTGTCCAAAGGAAGCCTTTGAGTTTCAATGTTCTGGCTTAAGATCCTTCAATATGAAAATAAGATAGTATATAGATTAATTTTTCTATTCCATTTTATGTAATAAGTGTGCTATTTGTTTTCCAGAACTTTGTTTTGTACATTGTTTATTTCCATAGTAAGTGCATGTGTGTCCATTGTATTAGTGGAGTTCAGAGAACAGTTTCAGGGAATCAGGACTTGGTCCACTCCTTTCACCATATTAATAGCTGAGCCATAAGCTGCTTTACATTTTGTTTTGTTAAGGGGCTAAAATGGGACATGATAGCAAACAGCATCTATATTATAGTATGACCCCAAGCAAAGTATTAGTATGCAGGTTCAAGCATAAAACATTGGATGTCCATTGGCTGAATATCAATTCTCTCTCCTTTGTAGCCTCAGAGCTAGTAGCATTTTACTTAAATGATTCAGTATGAGCTTTGCCAGAGTAGACAGTGTAAAGTAAAGTTTTTGACCTATTTGGCTGAGAACTGTTAGATGGGTGTTTCTTCAGTGTAGTCCATGATGTGTGACAGAATCAATTCTCTTTACTCAATCCCAAGTGTTTCATTCAATCTTCAGAGAAACATAAGTATTAGACATCCTTTAGACATACGATTCCTTCTGACCCCTTTCATAATAAAGGGCTAATGCTTTCCATTATGTAGATATTTTAAAATATTTCCACAGTCCAAAAACGGAGAATTGATACTGCTTATCTGTCTTAAATCTCATACAGTTCACTAGCTAAGAAATTAAGACTCATAGGCATAGTTAAAATAAATATGAATTAGCTTTTTATTATACATAGACTATGCACCATCATAAACTGTTGGGGGAAGAAAGCACTTTGCTTGCTGTTAGGTTATAGTTTGATTAAAGTATCAATTTTTGCATCTTGTCTTCTACTTGTCTTGGCAGTCTCATTTGAGCTAGAGGTCTGTGGCTGGCATGCTTCTATGGTTCTGGTATCTAATTGGGCATAGATCATTAAAACTGAGTGCCAAAGGCTAGGGTTAAAATAATTCATATGTGCCTGGAGTTGCTTTGTCTATCACAAAGCTAGCAAAAAGCAGTGTACCAAGAGACCAAGTAAAAAGACTGACCTAATGGACATTCTCTTTTATCCTGGTGACAACGTTTCACGAGTGTTGTTTTAGTGATCTAAGCAGACGGGGGGTTGACTTAGCAGATTATAGATACATACATATTAAGGACCTTAGATGGATCCTTGAACACGTATGGTGGAAGAAAAGAGCCTAGTTCCACAAGATATTCTCTGACCTGCATCATAATACCATGGTGTATGATGGTGTGTTTGTGTGTGTGTGTGTGTGTGTGTGTGTGTGAATGTGTGTGCATGTGTGTGCATGTGTGTGCATGTGAGAATAGTTGATAGTTTGTCAAACCACCATCCCAAAGTGTTCCAGTATAGTAGCTACTATAGAAACATTAGAATTTTGTATCTGGTTCCTTAAAATCTCATCTTCCCTCCACAGTGCTTGACTGCACTAAGTCTGTGTTTAGAGTAAGACCATACTGACATTGTCAGCAAGCTGTGGCCTCTGCATCTGTCACTCACTATTCAGTCTACAAGCACTGTAAATGTACTCAAGCTTTTATGCAGAGCCAAGATTCCTTCTCCATTTTCTGTCAAATGGATTTCCCAGTAATGTTCACTTAAGTCATAGTAGGAGATTCCACTGCTGAAGTAATAAGTAATTTTAAGTATAAAGTAAATTTCACATCATTTACATACTGTTTATGAATTTAATAAATTCAGAGACAAAAATGGAGCAGAGACTGAGAAAATTGGTTGACCGGTAACAGCCCAACCTGGAATCAATCCCATGGGTGGGCTCCAATCCTTGACACTATTACTGATGCTATGTTGTGCTTTTGTGCTTACAGACAGGAGCCTAGCATGGCTCTCCTTTGAGAGGCTCTACCAGCAGCTGCCTGAGACAGATGCAGATACTCACAGCCAAGCATTGGCAGAGGTCTGGGACTCCAAGGGAAGAGTTAGGGCAAGGATTGAGGGAACTGAAGGAGTTGGCAACTGCATAGGAAGACCAACAGTGTCAACTAACACTGGGAGGGCCCAGAGACTGAGCCAACCAACCAAAGAGCATACTGAGGTTTATATGAGGCTGCAGGCACCTGTGTAACAGATTGCTGCATTGTCTGGCCTCTGTGGAAGAGGATGCACCTAATCCTATAGAGACTTGATGCTCCAGTGTTGGAAATTGGGGGGGGGGAGGGGAGGGCGCATACTCTCAGTATCAAAGGGGAAGGTGAATGAGGGGAAAGACTCTGAGAGGGAGTAACATTTGGGTTATAAATAAATAAAATAAGAGAATAAAAAATTAAAACAAAATTATGAAGGCAATTATTTTTGTCCATTGCCAGCAGCTTATTCAACTCTTATTTAAAAACAAAACAAACAAATAATCAGACAGTAAACCTCTTTGGTCATTACTGTTACAGTGATCAATAGCAAGGGATTTCAAAACAATTTAAGTAAACTTTCTATTGTGATATTTTTGAAAATTCCATATATGACCACTGTATTTATGCTAATTTTATCCACCCTTCTTCCCATTCCAACGTCTCTCACATCCTACCCATTCCCTTTCAAGCTCATGATCTCTTGATATTTGCTTATTGTTCACACACACACACACACACACACACGCACACACATGCACACACACTGCTGGTTCTGCATTTACTCAAGCTTTTGTACTAAACTTTATATTTTTACTATCTGTTCTTCTATTCTTCTCTCTGTAGAATTTATTTTATTGCCATGGTGACTTTAAGAAAAACTAATGTATGGCTCAAAATATGGCTTAAATCCTCTTGCAGAGAACCTGTCTTTTCTTCCTATGACCTGCTTGGTAGTTCATATATGTCTGCAACTTAATTTCTAAGGTATTCAAAATCTACTTCTAGTCTCGGTAGACGCTAGGCACACATGTGGTACACAGAAATACATACAGAAAAAACACTCATAAAATAAGAGTAACAAATCTTAAAAAACTAGGGAAAAAGAATGAGATGGAATCTTTGACAAGACTGATTTTAATGTCTCTAAGTAATTAGTTAAGTTGTTCTTGTCTCTTCCATTACAAGCTTATTACACAGGCTGATGAAAAGATGACTGTGGTGAATGGGTTTTTAGGTCACTTCTGATAAAGTTAAATGTGGTTGTCATTTCAATTGATCCGTCTGTATTTTTCCAGAGTGTTCATCCATCTCTTGGAATACTATATTCAATAAGTCCTACAGGAAATAATTTGGGCAATTTTAGAGAAAATGCTTTCCCACATTAAGTAGCTTTGGATTCTTATTTCCTGCCAAGATATATAAAAATATATTTGATAGTGTTAATTTCATGCTTCAGAATTATTGAGTTTCCTTGGGAAATAAGTATTTAAATAAATCTCAAGTAAATGTATGGATTCTTTGTACCAAAACTGAGACAATTAATACTAATAACTTTGTTCTAGTGTTCACATAACCATACATATTAAATTATTCAGTACTCGGTATCAGATTATAAAGTTATTCTGTTAATGAAATATTAAACATACTTCAAGAACACTAGGAGAAATGGTTTTGCTTGTGATAACAGTTTATTAAAATGCAGAGTGATTGACTAACATACATCCTTTTTATATTTTAGGAGTGAAAGTGTTATAGAATTAAGTGAAAACTCATGTATGGCCATTTTATTCATTAATCATAAAAGAAGAAAAGATGCCACAGGAAAGTGGGGAAGTCTTAATCAAAGGAACAGGGAGAAAGTGGGAAGGAACAGAAGAAATAGGTCTTGACATTTAAGATAGAAATAAAGTATATCAAAATTATCACAAAGTTCAAAAAGTAGAACAAATGTGCCTGCCTAGCATCACAAACCGTGAGATGAACTGTAGAGAAAAAGAATGAAGAGAATGCAGCCCAAGTAGGCAGCATGTGGTCCAGTCTCACAGCACCAGGCAAATGTCACAAGACTATCAGATTGAGTGGAATTTGATGAATATCACTAGAAATTCATCATGCTGTTGTGCTTGACTCTTGGGGTAAAACTACAAACCACATATTTAGTTTTGTTTGTTTGGTTTTGAATTGCTTTGCATTATGTTGTTTTGTTTGCAGTGGAAAAGAAGAGTAAACTCTTTGGCTAAGAAAGTTTCCAAAGGGACAAAAAACTACAATGAAAAAGAAAATGAAAAAGAAAAAAGGAAGGAAAGAAGGAAGGAAGGAAGGAAGGAAGGAAGGAAGGAAGGAAGGAAAGAAAACAAATGCTGATGCACCTTTCTCCTAGAATTAGCTGAATAAGCAGTAGGAATTTAACTACCCTGTAAAATAGTAACCATAGATGGAATAGGTGAAGTAGAAATACAGTATTACCTAAGCAGAGACAAAGACTGAACTGTGACATTATGCCTAAGGGCAATGTGTTTTCAATAACAAAAATACTTGCTGATTTCTGTATAAACTGAAATTTATTTGCATAAATGGCTCTGTAATAAAGAGTTTGCTGCTGTTCCAGAGAATTGGGATTCTCAGTGCCTACAAGAGTTTCACAAGCCCTGTGACATCAGGTCCTGGAGCCCACCACCTTCTTCTGACCTCTGGAGATAACTTCATACATACGGTGCACACACAATACGTTCAGACATAGACAAACTTACATAGAAAAGAAAATGTTTACAAAAGACTTATTTTCATTGTTCTCAAGCAAGAGAGAATATGAAAATATTCTAGAAGCAATAAATTAATATGTTGAAGCAAAGTTTACTCTCTGTTGCACACACTGTCCAAATCTGCACAGAGAAAGACTTGTGAAAGGGGAGGTAACAGTCTGCACCTGTCTACCCCTTCTGAGACTACTTTAGCATTATCAAATGTAACATTACAGAGAAGTCTCAAGCCTAATACTGATGACGGAATGACTCTATGAATCATGAATGGGAATGATGAATAAGTCTGGATGCACATGGCAGGTTGCATTTCAGCTGGGCATCTTGGTTCATTCATAAATTATAGTATCCATAGAATGATTATAAATGAAATAAGAATTGGATATGTGTTCTGAAATAGTATGTTGATTCATAATTTAACACTAAATAAACTATAAACACAATTCTGAGTGGACTTGATGCAACTTTTACATGCACTAGAAAACTGAATAGAGGAGCTGTCTGAAGAAAGCCTCATAACCTATGGCCTCTGCATGTTCTAAACCACGGCAGATATTGCTCTATGTCGAGTTTCAGGGTTAGTCCTGGTTTCTTATCTTAGGTTCAGGTATTCTATGTCAATATTTTAGGTATCTTACTGCTTCACTGCTTGTGCAATATGAAGGATTCCAACTGTGAATTGCAATGCACGAATAGCTGTGGGGTTTGGTCAGTCCTGAAAAGATCCTTCTGATGGCAAAAATGTATTGAGTCCGCATGAAAGAGCACTGTCTGCTCTCAGTCTATGTTCATTTGCATAAGTGCAGTTCTTCATGAACAGTCCTTTTTCAATATAATTGAAATTCATACAATTAAAATAATAAGTGCTAAGTAATAATTGCCAAATTAAAATGCATCAGAATACATCATGTAAGTCAAATGCATTTTGCCTTAAGAACTATTTTATATATGTTTCTAATCAGCAAAAATTGAATTTTATTCATATCCTCAAATGTTGGCTATTACCCATACTTTAGAATTTCAGACTGGGCCATGGTGATGGAAGCTTTTATTCCCAGGTCTCTAAAGGCAGAAGCAGCTGGATCTATGAGTTTAAGACCTGTCTGGTCTACAGAGTGAGTTCCAGAACAGTCAGGGATACACAGAAACCCTCTCTGTGTGTCTAAAAACAACAACAAAGAAAATTAGAATTTTAAAGATCTTAAAGTAGAAAACAATCATACATTAACATTTAAATCCACAGATCACTTCTTAAGGCATTTTAAGTACAGCATAAATGGTTAAATAAAGAAAATTCCAGAAGATTCTGTTAGTTACTTAAAATTTCTTAAGAATCCAAAATGAACTTGCTATTTTGGATAAAATGGCCCCAAAGTAGTGAAAATAAAAGCTCGCATGGGCGTCCTGGTTTGAAGAAATATTATAAACATTTTATGTAGCTCAATTTAACATTCCTACATTAGCTTCATTGTGTAAATGCACTGTTACGTGGGCCACTGCTCTGTACAGTGTTTCAGGTAATTTTATTTCACAATGGGTAGATATGACTGCATAATTGTACATCAATATATTTATACCTAATGCAGGGGATATAGTGGGCTGCACTATGTATGCCTCATAAATCAATGCAAACGAGGCCACATTTATGCACCATTTACAGTGACGTTCTGTATGTGCTCCATCCAAATAATTGCACCTATTATGTTCCAGGTTTTAAGGAAAAATCACATCTTATCTACTGTGGAAAACTGCTTTCTAAGTAGAAAACTGATTTCTGAACCAAATATAATATGCAGCCTTCAAGTTAAAGCATTATACTTGGATAAGCATAAGGACCCAGGACCACAATAGTTCTAATCAATTTTACTCTTTGCTCATAGTTTACCTAAAATGTGTTCTAACCACATATTCATTTAAACCAGAGTATAAATACTAAAACTCAAAATAGTGAAATACCCACATAAAACAATTGGTATTAAAGCTGCTATCTCTGCCTCTAAACTTAAAAATGTATTGACACTCTGCCAGCAAATTCAAATATTTTACATCACATTTCTCCTCAATTAAAAATAATTGTTACAAAAATATTTGTTTTCATTTTGGTCACAGATTAAACATTTTTAAAAGTTTATAAACCTAGCTGTGATTCTCATTTATTTGATTGACTCATGATTTGGAAAAAAATGCAGGTGTAATTCCATCTCAAGAACTACAAGTACATTAAAATTCTTTTTATATTATTATTTCCCACCATTTTATTTTAAGTGAAGAATAGATTTTATGTCATTACCATTTGGATAGTGGAGAATGAAGCGAAATTGCATGTGTATCTATTCCTGTTTGCAGAGTATTTTAGAAGTAAAGAGATATTGGGGCATAATTATATTCATTGGGAAATCAAGTACACATTTTTCATGAACTTTGGATAATGAGATGACAGGAACCTAAAGTATAAATCTCATCATAGGATCTTCCACAACTTAGCCTCTCAAGCCCAGGCACAGCTCCTTCAGTTCCTGACATGGTGTATAAGTAACCTTGAAGCAGAAGAGTGAAAGTGGTCACTGAGTCATTAGTAAAACTCACTGGTGCCTCATCTCATTTAGTGATTTCTCAACAGAGGGTATTTAAGGCAATCAAATCTGCATGGTGTATTTAAGGTCCATTTATCATTTTAGAGGTTTGTCTTTTTCCTATCTTCTTTTCCTTCTTCATAACTTGTTCCTTCTCTGTGAATTTTTTTTCTAATCTAAAAACATCTGGAGTGTCCATTCCATTTACATATATCTTTATAGTTCATCAAGATATCACAATCTTCATATCACATTGTTCATTGGTTAATTGATCTAATTCAGTTGCATCAGTCTGCTGACTTACAGGATAGCAGTATTCTCTCTCTCTCTGTTTCTATCTCTCTATGTTTCTCTCTTCTTCCATCCTCTTTCTCCCTCTTTCTTTCTCCCAGCTAATTCCTTTTGATTTTTATTGTTGTTTGTATATAATGTTCTTCATACCTAAAACAAAGCTTATTCGAATCTAAGACATTTGGTTGTCATTCAAAAATAATATATCTGTAAATATTTTTATTCTGTTTTCCATTATGCTATTATTTTCAGTAATCCCACAAAGATATAATCTTCTAGGTCCCATAGGTTTAGCTGTTACTACTTTGTTCTTCCAAAATTAACATTATCAAAGCTAATTTATTTATATTCTTATTTATTCTGTCTCCTAGAGTATTAGTTACAAAATTATGTTCATAATGCAAATGCCAGCATTTCTTTTTTTAAATATTTACTTTATTATTATTTATACTTCTGTATGTTAGTGTCTATCTACATATGCAGTGTCTGTGCATGCAGAGGAGGAAATGGAGACAGAGTAACAGAAATGCATACAGATACATAGAGACATAGGTGGCTGTGAAGGTGGCTGTGGTATCCAGAATAGTCCATTAGATACCAAGGAATTGGAGTTATAGCTTCCTGATATTAATGCTAGAAGCTGAACTTGGATATTGGGCAAAACAAAACAAAACAAAAAACAGTGAACACTCTTCTACCTGCAATGCTTACAATCTCTCCAGATTCCTCAATGTTAAAATTTATTTTTCGTATGATCACTCACTTTTGCTATTTCCCCATTTTCTTTGCAAGTAAGGTAGATTAGGCTGTATTTCATTGTATAGCTTGATCTTCAACAGTGGTGACACAAGAAGGATGGCATCATCTCCAACCACTCTGAAGATCAAACTGATAAATAAAAGACATATCTGCACTTTGATTTTGATAAGTGACAATACTGGTACATTTGTCAGATATAAATCTATTGCTGAACCAGAGCTACTTTTTATCAATATTTGTATCAAAGAAAGGATTTAGCTGCCACCAAGAATGCAGCACAGTGCCATGCCCATCATCTCAGATTTTTAACTGCAAACATTATGCTAGTGGGAATATATGACTGTGTATCTAAGCCTGATGGTTTTTTTTTTGTTCTCTTTTTATTTAAAATAAGAATACATATGCACAGACATCTTAGGTGCACACATATCATACACCTATTAATAAAATATATATACATATAGATATACCTATGCTATTATTCCTTATAGATAAACTCCATAATTTTATGTGTTTAAAGTATTCCATGACCAAACTTGAGGAATGTGACCATAGTTGAGGAATATGAATGTTATATGTATTTTATGGCTGCTGTTAGCTAAATGATGATAGATATTTCTGGTGGACTAGACCACAAGGTACAGATTTTTTTTAAAATGCTTTCTGGATTATAATTTAAAGAGAAGGGGGATGTGAATTGAAGTGGTAATACATAAATGCAGCTCAAGCCTAGAGTAAAAATTCCAACATAAAATTTTATCGCAGGGACATCTTAGGAAAAGAAGAGACATTTCAATGAATAATGGTATGTTAATTTGGAATTGCTGAAAGACAAACTTAAGTTACAGAGCCTTCATGACAAGAATGTATCTTTATATGGTCAAGCTAAATTATAGTGAGGTTTTGGACAGAAAGGTATATTGATTAAATAGAAATTTGAACAGGATACTTTTGGCAGTGAGTAGGATGACTCTAGATTGGAGCCTGATATTGATAGATGGGAGATCACTAGTAAGCAGTTGTAATCCTCTACATAGGAAATGACAAGGACCCATACCACAGTGGTGACAGGAGGGATGGAGAAAGATGAATGCACGTGAGATAGGTGGAGCATGTGCAGCTGACAGCACTTGATCATTCTTTAACTCCTCTCAATACCCAAAAATAACTCTGATGTTTTTTTGGCCAGGGACTTATAGCTAATGATGCTAGTGAGATTGGCAGCTAACTTTAAAGTGGAAGAACTCTAGATAAGTTAAAGAATACATGTTACAGTCAAATTTGTGTTTTAAGTTTGAAAAACTCAAAATTTCTTAAGCATAAGCTCAGTCAAAATGAAGCTCAAATAAAATGTCACATAGCCTGTATTAAAAGCAGTGCGGTTTTTGTGTGCATGATGGTTAAGCAAAAACCCAGAGAAAACTGTCTGAAAGGTGTCCCTATTAGTTTCCCCTCTTAAGGATGCATACCTGGACATGGTGGCCGATTTCCAATAGAAGAAAATTCAATTTTACTGTTACTTTACTCTTCTCTTGCTTCATAAAATGCAGATTTTCCTCTTTAGTCACAAGAATTCTGATTTTAGTGTCTGTGGCCAACTCATTACAATACACAAAAGGAACCTTACAACAGTTTAGACTTGTCAGCAAATCTGTTTCATATCCAAAATTTCAACAAAAGAAAAATTACATACTTTTTGTCCAGGCTTACCATTTTTGAAGATACTTCATAGCTGCTATGGAAAATAAAAGAAGCCTACCCAATTCCTAGTATTTATGTTCTCAATAGAAAGCAGATTGCATTCAATTTTTCACTTTTTGTATTACTATAATTATTTTCATTATTCTTTTTCATTTTAGGAAGGGGAAGGTATTTGTTAGGAGCGAGTATGTTTGTGGATAGAGAAATATTTGTTCTTTCCTTTAAAATGACTGCTAATATATACAAAATAGCTACCTAGAATGAGAGTATTCCTTTTAAACAAAATAGACTTCATTGCATTGGCTGTTTTTAACTCTAGATAAGACTAACTACAGAGATTTAATATATTTTGAGATGATACTTAGTTTAAAAAGGTATTTGATATTTCCTACGAAGCACTATCTCTAAATAGTTTCATTAGTTACAAAAATAATTATCATTATTGTTATTTGGTAAAGTGATCAAGGGGTCGAACTGTAAGCAATGTGTGAATCAATGGCAGAAGTGTTCTATGGGCCTAATAAAATAAGAAAAATAAGATTATCAGGATCTTCACAAACTGTTCATTATTTAGCAATATTGCCAACATAAACTTTGCTGTAATCTCATCATGCATGAACTATTTATTTTCCTGAAATGGTTGAAGCATGAGATTACATAATTTACTTTGCCCATTAAAGTGATGAAATACCCAGTGAATACAACTTAAGAAGAACAAGGGTTGTTTGGGCTCACACTTTAAGGATACATCATATCCTGGTGAGAAAGCTCTGTTGCATACGCAGCAGCTGGACACATAAATTTCACAGTGAGAAATGAGATGAATGTGGACACAGACACAGCTCACTCTTGACTCTTTACATGGTAAGTTGTCTTACCCTGTGGACTAGCACTCATATTGAGGGTAGCCCTTCATCCTCCTTCATGAAGAATTTCTGAAAACAAATTCATTCACATAGAGTTGTGTAATGAGAAAATACTAAATCCACATGAAAATGAACTAAGGCCACCACAAGAGGTATTTCATCACTGGACCAAATGAAGTCTTGACTATGATCCTAGTTAAACAGTGACTTTTAGTTTTAGATTACATTTGCTACAATCAATTATTTTCAATTCATAAATTGGAAAATGCAAGTTTTAGTTTAAAATGGAGCATTATCTGGTCATATAAAATTAGGGAAATGTATTTATAACTGAGGATCTCAATTTGAAGATCTTAACATAGCATTGAATTTAAGCAAAAATTAAGCCATTTAAAACATAACGTGATTGAAAATTTATATTACATTGTAAATATGTTATTTGGATATTCAATTTCTATTTTGTAACAGTGAATTAGTCCCATTTACACTTTTGTGGTAAAAATAAAATAGTAATCTTGCTAAAAGATTATTAAGGTTTCTAAAAAAAGCATGTGGTTTAATAAATCATATAGAATGATACATGCTTATGTTCATTTTTATAATAAATGGAGTTGTTTTGGAGTTATCTTTATAATTTTAAGTATAATAGACATAATTAGAAATATAATTATAACATGATTATTTCACTGAAATATATGGCTAATTTAATATGTATCTTACTATATTTAATATTTGAATGTAAGGGGTAGATCTTCAAAGATTACAGTAATCTTTCCTCAAAAGTCATATAAATTATACTCATTCTTTTTGCGTGTCTTAATAAATTTTTGTTTTAAGCTGAACTAATTTAAAATTAAAAGAATCATTTAAATAATGCATGATTGCTCACAGATTTCATCTTTAATTTTTAGTTTTAGAATAGAGATGATCATACTTTGATGGGTGATCAATGTTGTAGTTAAATGAGGCAAGGAGCATAAAGTTTGAAGGGCTGGACCCTGAGTGCCAAGCAGATGCTTACACTCCTCACAAACACACCCGCTCTCTCTTACATCCTTTTACAACCCAATGAATGTAAGGCATCAAAGATGGTAGGCTTCAAACACAATGAGTGAGAAAACTGCTGGATGTGTGAATAAGTTTAAGGGAGTTTTTAACGGAGTTTAGAACTATTTTTTCCTAAAATTTTTTGATATTTTATTTACATTTCAAATGTTTTCCTCTTTCCAGGTCTCCCCTTTGGAACCCCCCTATCCCATTCCCCATCCCCCTGCCTTTATGAGGGTATTCCCCCACCCACCCACCCCTGTCTTCCCTCTCTGACATTCCCCTACACTGGGACATCAAACACCCTCAGGTCCAAGGGCCTCTCCTCCCACTAATGGCCAACAAGGCCCTCCTCTGCCACATATGTGGCCAGTACCATGGGTCCCTTCAGTGTATTCTTTGGTTGGTGATCCAGTCTCTCGGAGCACCTTTGGGTCTGGTCAGTTGACACTGTTGCTCCCTCCATGGGGCTGCAAACTCCCTCAGCTCCTTCAGTACCTTCTCTAACTCCTCCATGTGTGACCCCACACTCAGTTCAACCATAGCTGTGAATTGAATCTTGGGTATTCCGAACTTTTGGGCTAATATCCACTTATCAGTGAGTACATACCAAGGTCGTTCTTTTGTGACTGAGTTACCTCACTCAGGATGATATTTTCAAGTTCCATCCATTTGCCTAAGAATTTCATGAAGTCATTGTTTTTAATAGCGGAGTAGTATTCCATTGTGTAAATATATCACATTTTCTGTATCCATTCCTCTGCTGAGGGACATTTGGGTTGTTTCCAGTTTCTGGCTATTATAAATATGGCTGCTATGAACATAGTGGAGCATGTGTCCTTATTACATGCTGGAGCATCTTCTGGGTATATGCCCAGGAGTGAAATAGCTGGGTCCTCAGGTAGTACTATGTCCATTTTTTTGAGGGTCCGCCAAACTGATTTCCAGAGTGGTTGAAATTTCTTCATATTATATCATTAGCAAACTCTCACGCAGACCTTCCCAAGCCTGAGTATAGAACTAGGGAGAAATCCAAGGGAAGAGTGAAAAACAAAGGAGGAGAAACAAGGTAAGAGATATAGAAAGACAAATTAAGCAGAAAGGAATATTGAGACTACATACTAAGAGTCTACAGAGGATGGTGATCAATAGCCTTCAGTTCTAATTAAGTTCTTAGCTGGCTTGACATTTTTGCCTACAAGATACAAATATCCTCTGAGCCAAGCCTCTTTGATTCTTTCTCCCTTTAGTAACAAGATTTGTCATGAGATCTAGGTATTAGTCCAACACACAGAAAGACAGGTTAATTGGGCTAAACATTCTTGTTTCCTTATACCACTGAATAGTCTAGGCATCACATCTATATCTACCATTCAACCTAAGGCTGAGTTTCTCCTCAGTGATAGAAATCCAGATGCTTCTCCCCTTCCATTATTATAGGGATTCTTGTAAATCTGCCGATGTGGTCATAAGCATACACATCACAAACATAACCATAATAAATCATGAACACTATACATTCATGTAGGCCGGTGGGTGATATGAGGACATTTGAAGATCAAAATTTGGTTGTTTTGTAATGTTTGAAGTGGTTTCATTAAGGTGCTTTAAGTCTATAGATACCTCTTTTTTGCAATTTATGTGGGTATATAATATATGCATTTAAAAGGTAATCCACCCAGAAAATTTATTGTTTTAAAAGTAAACTCATATTTTTGCTCTTCAATTAAAATCAATGCAGTTTATTCACTCTGTTAATATGTTCTAAAGGGGAATACAATAATTAATAAGTTATAGAAATGACAGGATATTACTTTTGAAGATTAAGCAGGAAGCTGTAACAGAGAGGTGTGCCTTGGTGTGATCTCAGGATTCTGTACTCGCACTATCGATCAGGAAAGCAACCTAAGCTTCCAACCTTTGGTTTTGAATGGAGGATGCAGGATATTACTCATTATTACTTTCAGAACAGAAAGCTTCCTTGGGAAAGATGTCACAGCACTATTACCTTGGCAACAGACACCCTGTAAGGATGAGTTATCTATTAGTTGTTTCTCTGGTCAATAAACACATCCCTGAAACTCTCCAGGAAGGAAGGTTTAGGAGAGGCAGTTTTACATAAAAATGTTTCTTTCTCTGAATCACTCTTCAACAATAATTATTTATTGTAACAAAATGTTTATTTAGACACATTCATATTTGCTAGATCACAGAAACAGAACAATTTTATTCAAATTTGTTGTTTTATTAGTAAAATAATATTTGATAAATTTGTTTTAGTGCTAAAGAACCTAAAAGAGTAATAAATATATATTCCTCTATCTTTGTAGTTCTCACTGTTTAAGCATATAATAAAATTAATACATAAACCATAAAGTTTATCTGTGGTATAAATAAATAAGTTTAAAACAGAGTTTAAATATTTTATAATAGAAGAAATGTTTTCTTTGTTATTCATTTTAGTAGTTATTATTAGGATTGATGTTAGATCTATATAAATTTTAGAGTACAAAAGGAAAATGTATAACAGGGGAGGGATAATTAGATAATAAAGAAACAGTCCCGTACAGACTTTGTTATGAAAAGTTACAGTCTCATCTTGCCGCTGGAGTTCTGTGTAATTGTGGGTGGGTGTGAACTTTTTCCATGTATGTATATTATGGTAAATTTTTATTCTGTCCCAGTACTTCAGGAGAATTTAATGTTTTGGGGTGACCTGCTCAATCAAATGATAATATCTTGTTGATAGTTTATGTTACTGCTGGCAGAATGTTAGCTCTCACTTCCAATTCTAAAATAACTATTGGTTTCATAATTTTTACTATTCCTTCTGATTTGAATATATAATGAAATATGATCCTGAAACTTCAGTATTGATGATCACAGAGAAGAAATCAAATGCTGACAAACTTGAATCCAAGATTGTTCAAACATGGACTATAGGCTGAAAATTAACACTTGCTATACAGCTTTAAAGACCTTAAACAACATCACTGAATGCTTAATAAAAAGTTGTAAACTAAATTATATATCTTCCTGTATGTGTTAGTTATATCTTCATAACCAAACACTTGAGAGTGTAAACACTTTTGGCTCACAGTTTCTGAAGGTTAAATCCATATTCTTTTGGTACCATATGCTTGAGCAGAAAATCATAGAAGTTTGAACTTGTGGCAGAAGATATTGGAAAAGAGGCAGAGAGAAGTAAATGCCTCTAGGTTCTCCATTTTGTCTTTTAATTTTATCTGCGCAATACTCTTATGTGGAATATGTGTGTGTATGTGCGTATACGTATGTGTATTTGTATGTATGTGTATATTCTCTCCGTATGGCTGCTGTATTTAGGTTTTTCCTTACCTCTAATAAAATACTTCAACTGCTGAAAAGGAGAATAAATCTAACCATCCAAGAAGGAGTTCAAAATAAGTATTGAGGGACAAATATTTTATAAAATGCAATGTTTAAAATGAGCAAAGAGATTTTCTTTAAAGTAAAATCCTTGAGAAGAAAAATGTTAAATTATACAAATGTATAGAAAATAGCTAAACATATTCATTTAGGTGTAAATGACTATGTTGGTCATTCACATATATTTATGGGGAAGAAATATAGACTTGTCATCTGTTTGTTTGAGTTCTGCATCTGTGAACCTACCTTTCAACTTAAACCCTATTGTATCTGTATAAAACATGTGTTTTCTTTCTTCCTTATCCTCATTCCCTGAAAAATACAGAGTTGTTTGCAAAGTTTTTACAATACATTTTATATTACTAGTGATATAGAGATGATTTAATGTGCATATAGGAACATGTTTAAATTAAGCATAAATATGATAATACTGAAGGCTAAGTATTGAGTTTTAGTATTGGATATTTGGTATTGAGTATTGGATTGGGGTATTGAGTATTAGATACAAAGTACTGGGTACTGGGTACAATTTGGAGTTAGATTTTGGAAGCTTCACAATATGTTGGTCACAGTCTCTAGTTCAGCACCAAGAAATAATGCCATCAGTTTTAACTTAAAATACTGGTAATATTCTGAAATGCATATATAAAAGAAAGTACTTTTTGAACGAAATCTATGTAGCAATATGAATCCATATGAATATGATCCAAAAATAAAATCATCTTATAAAATAAAAGTATTTAGTGTCCATGAACATCTAAACTAACAAAAGTATATAGTTTCTTCTATGTAATATCTTTTTTCAGTATTAGACCTTACAAAATAGATTTGATCACAGCAAGAAAAGTAACACACATTATTTGTATTGGTGCACATCAGACAGTGAAATAAATAGTCATAGGTATTATTTACAGAGAAATAGTAAAAAATATGGCTTCAACACCAGTCTCAATTTCAAAACTCGTGCTTTGGTTTCCTTGTGACTTGTAGCTTGGGAAGGTTCTTAGCAGGATGTAAACGTCTCTCTCTGTCTCTTCACCATTTTTTAATTCCACATAGAAAACTCTAAGAACAAGTACATCTTTAGCAGGTGCATGTGTTTTGTAAACTGTGCCATGCCAGCTGGATTGGCTGCAAGGGAAGACACTCAGCAGACCTCTCGCCTAATTTAAGCTTCTTGGGGTATACTTCAAAGCATCTTTCTCTCTGAAAAATAAAAATGTTGGCTGGCACATAGATTGACAATCTAGTTGAAAAAAAAAAAAGATACAAACAAATTGAGTTTTGGTATAACAGGGAGGTTTGCAGGGAGGTTGCACCCTGCAAATCTAAATGCATAGATCTCTTGCCTGTAATCTCTTCCGAGAGCATTTATATAAAACTACACTTTGTCACAAAATTGTTGAGATTGCAAACTCTAAGACATAAAATAAAATTCCATATTTAAAATTTCTTAATATTTTCAGAAACTACACATTTTAAATGTTTAGATCTGCAACAATTATAGGTGGAATTTTTCAGTTTATATTTACCAAATTTTCAGGATAAGAGAAACACATACTTTATTCTGACTCAAACAGGCATTTCCATTGACCTTTCAGCAAAGCCTCACATTCTTTTTTGATAACAATGAAAATAGCAGTGTGCAGAAAACAAAGACTTATGTTACAAAAATTCATGCATGCACCCATAAGAAGAATATGAAAGCATAATAAAAATATTTGTTGTAAAAGCACAGGGTTTGTTTCATTAAGAAGGCAGATTCTTTGTTAGTTATCTGTTTCATTATGGCTTAGGCAGTGGTGAGGAGTTCACTGGGCCACTTACTCTTTCACCTTTGGATAATGAATCCTCACTCTTGAACTGATTGCATTCCACAAAGCATCCAGCTTTTCTATATTCTAGTATTTAAGAAATAGTTCATACACACAACCATTTTAAAAATTCTCTTTGTTTTTGTCCAAGAGACATAGCATAAATTAAAAATAAATCACATATTTAAAAATATAGTGGCAAAAAGGAAATCATGTTGGGAGTAGAATTTAGCTACGTGAATAGATCTGAGTGGCAGGAAGAGAGCTGCACTCTGATTGGTGACAAGTGACCTTATGAACTGCACTATTTATCCTATTGTTGCTTGTAGGCTTTGGTGATCTTGTAAAGATAGGGAAAATAACTGCTAATTACCGTCCTTTTTTTTTTTGTTTGTTTTTTTCTTCAATGAACATCAAGTATGGCAGTGTTCAAATGGTTAAACAGAGCTGGGGATTGGGTGGGAGTAAATCACTATTATCATGCAAACTTTTTTAGATCCTATAATATTTTTTAGTTGCCCATTGGAATGTGGCATCAGATTTGCTGACTTTAGGGAAGGAAGGAAGAAGTATTTATCACCCGTGTTAGTGATTATTTGTGCTTACTTCATGTACCACAATAGTCACAAAAATAAATGTGGGGAATTCTATTATAAAGATACTGAGAATGAAAAGAGAGATCAAAGGACATTTTCCCTGGTTGTACACTTATCAACAGAACTGGGCATGCCTCAAATCTATCATTCTGTCTAATCCAGTCTACTTGCTTTTATATTCTGTGCTTCTGTATGTAAGAGTCTGTGTGTGTGTGTGTGTGTGTGTGTGTGTGTGTGTGTGTGTGTGTGT
>JADRCH010000064.1:1941611-2136489 GCA_019843965.1 Rhynchomys soricoides | reverse complement strand
TGTGTGTGTGTGTGTGTGTGTGTGTGTGTGTGTGTGTGTGTGTGTGTATGCGGGTTTGTACTCACATGTCTACCAATATATGTAGAGGACACAGGTCAGTGTTGAATTTCTTCCTCATTCACTCTCCCTCACTAAATTTGGGCACTTTGATTTATCTAGGCTAGCTGACTAGTGAGCTCAGAGCATCAGACTTTCTCTCTCCTTCATAGCACCTGGGATTACAGATGTTTGCCACGACATTGGATTCTTTTATGAGGATTTTAACTCAATAACTCATGCTTATGCAGCAAGCACTTCATGAACTAAACCGTCCCCTCAGCCAGGAGCTTAATCATTTTATGGTTCCTGCTATGGAGGTTCATCTCTGCAAGAGACAGTCCATCACAGATATGTATTTAATATAGAGAGGGAAGGTATTGCCATTTTGCTTCTATATAAATAATAGGTGAGACAGATCATTACATTTAAGAGGTAAAAAATTATGCAATTCAATTCAGATGTATGAACGCATGTTTTTGCTTGTAACATTTACTGTTAAATATACTATGGAAACAAAAAGCAAGCTCTACTTCTCTATGACATAAAAGGAAAATTCTCTGTGTCCTAAACTCAACATGCAGGTACTTCAGGTCCTGTGGTAGGAATTCACTTAGGGTAGCCAGACTCTTATCCTGGCTGCCAAGTTTTATGTTTACTAGCACAAAGCCTATGCAGGCCAAGGAGGTCAAAACCAGGGCATAGGATGGCCATGGTGGTAGCCGACCTCAGTGTGCCAGCAGCATCCTGCTGTGGGCAGTTTACAATGATGAATGTGGCAGAGCTGATCAGGCTGAACTGCCAAAACAGACTGCAGATCTGGAAGCAGAGTCCTTGGGGAGAGCCAAGAGAGGAACCAGACAGATGAGACTGTGCCTCAAGCCTCAGAGACCCAAAAGGCTCCATCTCATTCTTTCCACATCTGTTCTTGGCTCCCCAAGTGTTGCTCTTCTGTGCATTCCCTTCGTCTGTATGCCAAGTTTCTCTCTAAGAAAACTTGCTTTCCAGTTGTGGGGTGACTTAACACTATGTTTTGCATTTAGCATTATTTTACTATAGAGAAATTGCAGAGAGACATTTAGATGTCTTTATCCTGCATCACTACCAAAGTAATATATTAGAACTTAGTGTCAATTTTTTCCTTAGGGGATAACATTTTGCATTTTCCTCTTTGATTAGACATTAGTAAATAAAAACACGATTCCAATGAGATAATTCCTTGATTAATTTCTTCCACATCAAAAGGTCACTAAAACTGATACAATATCCTGGCATATAATTTCTAACTTGTTTCAATGCCAGATAGTGACTAATATATAATTTTATTAGAAATGTCATGTTAATTATTTGTCTTACTGATGCAACACAGTTTCTGACAAAACTAACTTCTCAGAGGCTAATTTCTTTACATATATCTCTATATATATCTATCTATATAGAGATATATATATCTCAGAATCTATTATTGTCTTTATTCCTTTTATTTTTAATTGGGTATTTTTTTCTTTTACATTTCAAATGATTTTTCCTTTCCAAGTCTCTCCTCCAGAAACCACTATCCAATACCCTCCTCACCTGCCTCTATGAGGGTACTCCCCAACCGACTAACACACTCATTCCTGACTTCTACCCTGGCATTCCCCTACACTGTGGAATCAAACATCCTCAGGCCCAAAAGTTTCTCCTCCCACTGATGATCAACAAGGCCATCTTCTGCCACATATGTGGCCAGCACCATGGGTCTCTCCATGTGTATTCTTTGATTGGTGGTCCAGTCCCGAGGAGCTCCTGGGGACTTGGCCTGTTGATACTGTTGCTCCCTCCCTGGGGCTACAAACCCTTCAGTCCCTTCTCCAACTACTCCATTTGGGACAATTCCTGTGTTGAGGAATATCTGGGTTATTTCCAGCTTCTGGCTATAATAAACAAGGCTGCTATGAGCATAGTACAGCATGTGTCCTTATTACATGTTGGAGAATCTTCTGGGTATATGACCAAGAGTGGTATAGCTGGGTCCTCAGGTAATACTATGTCAAATTTTCTGAGGAACCAATAGAATGATTTCCACAGTGGTTGTAACAGCTTGTAATCCCACCAGAGGAGGAGTGTTCCTCTTTCTCCACATCCTTGCCAGTATCTGCTGTCACCTGAGTTTTTGATCTTAGCCATTCTGACTGGTGTGAGGTGGAATATCAGGGTTGTTTTGATTTGCATTTCCCTGATGACTAGGATGTTGAACATTTCTTTAGGTGCTTCTTGGCCATTCGTGTTTCCTCAGTTGAGAATTCTCTGTTTAACTCTGTTCCCCATTTTTTGATAGGGTTATTTTGTTCTCTGGAGTCTAACTTCTTGAGTTCTTTGTATTTATTGGATATTATCCCCCTATTGGATTTAGGATTGGTAAAGATCTTTTCCAAATCTGTTGGTTGCCATTTGTCCTATTGACAATGTCCTTTGCCTTACAGAAGCTTTGCAACTTTATGAGGTCCCATTTGCCAATCATTGATCTTATAGCATAAGCCATTGGTGTTCTGTTCAGGAACTTTTCCCCTGTGCCCATGTGTTCGAGACTTTTTTATATTTTCTCTTCTATTAGATTCAATGTATCTGGTTTTATGTGGAGGACCTTGATCCATTTGGACTTGGGCTTTGTACAGGGAGATAGGAATGGGTCAATTTGCATTCTTTTACATGTAGACTGCCAGTTGTACCAGCACCATTTGTTGAAAATGCTGACTTGTTTCCACTGGATGGTTTTAGCTCCATTGTCAAAGATCAAGTGACCATAGATGTGTGGATTCATTTCTGGGTCTTCAATTCTATTTCAATGATCAACCTGCCTGTCACTGTACCAATATCATGCAGCTTTTATCACTACTGCTCTGTAGTACAGTTTGAGGTGAGGGATGCTGATTCCCCCAGAAGTTCTTTTGTTGTTGAGAATAGTTTTTGCTATCCTCGGTTTTTTGTTATTCCAAATGAATTTGAGATTTGCTCTTTCTAAGTCTAAGAAGAATTGAGTTGGAATTTTGATGGGGATTGCAGTGAATCTGTAGATTGCTTTCAGCAGGATGGCCATCTTTACTATATTAATCCTGCCAATCTATGAGCATGGGAAATCTTTCCATCTTCTGAGGTCTTCTTTGATTTCTTTCTTCAGAGACTTGAAGTTCTTGTCATACAGATCTTTTACTTGTTCTATTAAAGTCACACCAAGATACTTTATATTGTTTGTAACTATTGTGAAGTGTGTAGTTTCCCTAATTTCTTTCTTAGCTGGCTTATCCTTCGAGTATCGAAGGCTACTGATTTATTTGATTTAATTTTATATCCGGCCACTTTGCTGAAGTTGTTCATCAGCTCTAGCAATTCTCTGGTGGAGTTTGTTGGGTCACTTAAGTATACTATCATAACATCTGCAAATAATGATATTTTGATTTCTTCCTTTCCAATTTGTATCTCTTTGACTTCCTTTTCTTGTTTAATTGCTCTAGCTAGAACTTAGAACTTAGAACTTAGTACTATATTGAAAAGATAGGAAGAGAGAGGGCAGTCTTGTCTATTCCCTGATTTTAATGCGATTGATTCAAGTTTCTCTCCATTTAGTTTGATGTTGGCTACTAGTTTGCTGTATATTGCTTTTTACTACATTTAGGTATGGGCTTTAAACTCCTGATCTTTCCAAGACTTTTATCATGAGGAATGTTGAATTTTTCAAATGCTTTTTCAGCATCTAATGAAATGACCATGTGGTTTTTTTCTTTGAGTTTGTTTATATGGTGGATTACATTAATGGATTTCTAGGTATTGAACTATCCCTGCATTCCTGGGATGAAGCCTACTCTATCATGGTGAATGATCATTTTGATGTGTTCTTGGATTCGGTTTGCAAGAATTTTATTGAGTTTTTTTTTAACTGTAGCCTCATACAATGAACTGGATAGTGTTCCTTCTGTTTCTATTTTGTGGAATAGATTGAAGCATATTGGTATTAGGTCTTCTTTGAATGTCTGATAGAATTCTGCACTGAACACACCTGGTCCTGGGCTTTTTTTGGTTGGGAGACTTTTAATGACTGCTTCTATTTCTTTAGTGGTTATGGGACTGTTTAGATGGTTTATCTGATCCTGATTTAACTTTGGTATGTGGTATCTGTCTAGAAAATTGTCCATTTTATCCAGATTTTCCAACTTTGTTGAGTATATGCTATTGTAATAGGATCTGTTAATTTTTTGAATTTCCTCAAAATCTGTTGTTCTATCTTCCTTTTCATTTCTAATTTTGTTCATTTGGATACTGTCTCTGTGCCCTCTGGTTAGTCTGGCTAAGGGTTTATCTATCTTGTTGATTTTCTCAAAGAACCATCTCTTGGTTTTGTTGATTCTTTGTATAGTTCTTTTTGGTTCTACTTGGTTGATTTCAGACCTGAGTGATTATTTCCTGCCTTCTACTCCTCTTGGTTGTATTAGCTTCTTTCTGTTCTCGAGCTTTCAGGTATGCTGTTAGGCTGCTAATATGCTCTCTCCAATTCCTTTTTGGAGGCAGTCAGAAATATGACTTTTCTCTCAATATTGCTTTCAGTGTGTCCCATAGGTTTGGGTATGTTGTACTTTCATTTTAATTAAATCCTAGAAAGTCTTTAATTGCTTTCCTTATTTCTTCCCTGACCAAGTTATCATTGAGTAAAGTATTGGTCAGTTTCCATGTGTATTTGCACCTTCTGTTGTTGTTGTTGCCATTGGAGACCAGCCTTAATCCATAGTGATCTGACAGGAGGCATGGGATTATTTCAATCTTCTTATATCTCTTGAGGTTTGTTTTGTGACCAATAATATGATCAGTTTTGGAGAAGGTACCATGAGGTGCTGAGAAGAAGGTATATTCTTTTGGTTTCGGATGAAATGTTTTATAGATATCTGTTAAAACCATTTGCTTCATAACATCTGTTAGTTTCATGATGTCTCTGTTTAGTTTGTGTTTCCAAGATCTGTCCATTGTTGATAGTGGGGTGTTGAAGTCTCCCACTATTATTGTATGAGGTGCAGTGTGTAATTTGAGCTTAATAAAGTTTCTTTTATGAATGTGGGTACCCTTGAATTCAGGGCACACATGTTCAGAATTGAGAGTTCTTGGTAGATTTTTCCTTTGATGAGGATGACGTGTCCTTCCTTATCTTTTTTTATTAGTTGTGTGAAAGTTGATTTTATCCAATATTAGAATGGATACTCCAGCCTGTTTCTTGGGACCATTTGCCTGGAAAATTGTTCTCTAGCCCTTTACTCTGAGTTAGTGTTTGTCTTTAACACAGAGGTGCATTTCCTGAACATAGCAAAATGCTAGGTCCTGTTTATGGATCCAGTCTGTCAGTCTATGTCTTTTTATTAAGGATTTGAGTCCATTGATGTTAAGAGATAAGGAATAGTGATTGTTGCTTCCTGTTATTTTCAATGTTATTTTTATGTTTGAGTGGCTATCTTCTTTTGAGTTTGTTGAAAGATTACTTTCTTGCTTTTTCTAGGGTGTAGTTTCCCTCCTTGAGTTGGCGTTTTCCATCTACTATCTTTTGTAGGGCTGGATGTGTTGAAACATACTGTGTAAATTTGGTTTTGTCATAGAATATTTTGGTTTCACCATCTATGATTATTGAGAGTTTTCCTGGGTATAGCATCCTGGGCTGGCATTTGTGTTCTCTTAGAGTCTGTATGAGATTTTGCCCAGGATCTTCTAGCTTTAATAGTCTCTGGTGAGAAGTCTGGTGTAATTCTGATAGGTCTGCCTTTATATGTTACTTGACCTTTTTCCCTTACTGCTTTTAATATTCTTTCCTTGCTTTGTGTATTTGGTGTTTTGACTATAATGTAAAGAAAGTTCTTTTCTGTTTCAATCTATTTGGAGTTCGGTAGGCTTCTTGTATGTTTATGTTCAACTCTTTCTTTATGTTAGGGAAGTTTTCTTCTGTAATTTTGTTGAAGATATTTACTGGTCCTTTAAGTTGGGAATCTTCACTCTCTTCTATACCTATTATCCTCAGGTTCTGTCTTCTCATTGCATCCTGGATTTCCTGGATGTTTTGGGTTAGGAGGTTTTTTGTTTGTTTGTTTGTTTTTGTTTTGTTTTTGCATTTTGCGTTTTCTTTGACTGTTGTGTCAATGTTTTCTATGATATCTTCTGCCTCTGGTATTCTCTCTTCTATTTCTTGTATTCTGTTGGTGATGCTTCCATCTATGACTCCTGATCTCTTTCCTAGGTTTTCTAACTCCAGTATTATCTCCCTTTGTGATTTCTTTATTCTTTCTATTTCTATTTTTATTTCCTGGATGGTTTTGTTCATTTCCTTTGTCTGTTTGATTGTGTTGTCCTGTAATTCTTTAAGAGATTTTTATGTTTCCTCTTTAAGGGCTTCTAGTTGTTTATCTGTATTCTCTTGTATTTCTTTAAGGGAGTTATTTATTTCCTTCTTAAAGTCTACTGTTATCATGGTGAGATGTGATTTTAAATCTGAGACTTGATTTTCTGGTGTGTTGGGGTATCCAGGACTTGCTGTGGTGGGATAGCTGACTTCTGATGATGCCAAGTAACCTTGGTTTCTGTTCCTTATGTTCTTGCCCTTGCCTTTCGCCATCTGGTTATCTCTGGTGTTAGCTGATCTTACTTTCTCTGTCAGTGGCTTGTCCCTCCTGGAAGTCTCTGTGTCAATACCTTGAAGACCAGCTCTCTCTGAGAGGAATTTGGGTTTGGAGACCTGTGGTATGAAGTCAGCTCTGGGGTGCAGACAGAAACGGGAAAGATATTGTCCCCAACTGTTCCTTGGTTCCTGTGTCCTGATGTCTCTGCAAGGGTCCCTCTTGATCCAGTGAATTTTAACAGAGGTGGTGGTCTTACCTGTGCTCGAAGGTGTATAGGGACTCCTGGTATACCAGCTCTCTCCTGGCACTATTTGAGTAGGAAGCCCTGTGTCATAGGATCAGCTCCCCAGCTGCTGAAAGAAACCAGAAGACCACTCCTCAGTCCTGTGTCCTGGGGATTCCAGGTGGGTCCCTCTGAGCAGACAGCCTTGTCCACACTCCTGAGAGTCAAGCTTTCTCCTGGCACTATTTGACTATGGAGCCCTAGTGGCCCAGGCAGAGAGCCAGTGTATGTGGTTTTATGTGGAGGCTCTTGATAAACTTGTACTTGAACTTTATACAAGGAGATAAGAATGGATCAATTTACATTCTTCTACATGTTGACTACCAGTTGAACCAGCACCATTTGTTGAAAATGTAGTCCTTTTTCCACTAGATGTTTTTAACTCTTTTGTCAAAGTTCAAGTGACCATAGGAGTGTGGGTTCATATCTGGGTCTTCAGTTCTATTCCATTGATCTACCTGCCTGTCACTGTACCAATACCATGCAGATTTTATCACTATTGCTCTGTAGTACAGAGGCTAATTTTATCTCACAATTTGAGAGTAATTCCATATCCACCATGCCTAGGAATTCATGACAGCAGAAGAGTGAGATGGCTATATCCATCACCAGGAAACAGACCACGATTAGCGTCTTGCTCTGGTTGCTTTCTTTTATCAGAACATTGATGTTGCCACCTGTATGTAATGGGAGAGCCTTCTAGAGTTTTTATTATTATTATTGTTATTATTATTATTATTATTATTATTATTATTAATCATTTTATTCATTTATGTTTCATATGATATAGTCCCCTTACCAGTTACTCCTCCACAGAGCCCCACATTCCATCCTGTCTCTTCCTCCTCTTCTTTACCTCTATTAGGGTACTCCTCCACTCACTCACTCCCACCTCACCACTTTTTATTCACCCAACATAGGCAATCCCTTACAGGCTTGCTCAGAAGTATACCTGTTCAATGATTATAGATGCTATAAATTTTATAATATTTTTAATCAATCATTATTAATCCTCACAAAAGTTATACATTACAGGTTTTATTCTGATATCCATAATTAATAAGACTCTAAATAAATATGGTAATTGGTTAATTGATAGATATTTAATGGATAGCTGATATTACCAACTAAGGTGTGGGTAATGAAATCATGCAGCATAGTATGTTCTTGGTTTGTTCCTTTTATGTTAAAGTAGAATACCCTGCTGAGGCTACTTAGCTATCTCTAATTAGAATTATTGACTAAATAATGACAATATAATTAATTTTGAAAATATTTCAGAAATGTTACACATAATAGAAAATGGTGAAGAGAGAATGAAAGAACTTATGATCATATTTCCCTTGGAACAGAGTGAGAAAGGAAAATGGGAAGGCTCACACTGGAAATCATAGTCACCATGAATATGAGGACTATAGATTTGCGGAATGTACTAATGCTACCAGTAAGTGTTGGATCCAATGGGAACCTGGGACTTCCCAGATTAATGTAGATCAATTTGACAGAGAAATTAAAAGGTAGCAAGCAAAGTGAAAATGATATTAAGAAAGACATACTTGCAAAGGAGGATATAAACTGGAAGCAGGATTAAAAGCTTCTCTACTCAGCTGCTCATGCTATGCAAAGTGTTGGGCTATTGTCTGTATATTGCATAATGTAAACGTTTGACTCATTTGTATAGGATAAATTTTGATGTTCCAGGTAGTTCCCTGTATAACTGCGCCCATCCAATGTTGCAGTAGCATCTCAAAATTCTGTTCAAAGGTATGTGTTTTAGTATGATAAGCTGAGAATGTGCTTAGAGTCGCTCAGCCTTGTCTCTAGTAGCTCAATAACGTTATAGTCAGATAGCCCTGCCTTCCTCTTTGCCATCTTGTGTTTTTATATGATATTTTCCTAAGGTGTTGAAGGAGGATTTCAGAACCTCACTCTCTGCCATACCTTCCTGACTTATAGAAGTTTGGTACTAAGTTAACTAAGAAATGTGTGAATAATGCTAGATGGTCAGGAATCTGGTACATAAATAAAGGTATGATGCAAAACAAGAAATACCCATAAGATGACAAATTTGCTTTTCCTTAACATAATGTTCCCTAGTATTGGTCAGAAATGAAAGAGACAATAACAGACTAGAGCTCCTATTTAAGGTCATTAAAAATTTAGTAAAGCCACCAAAATATATCAAAAGAATTGTAAACATGTTTGAAAAGTGTTAAGTTTAAATAGCTAAAACCAAATAACAGTTATCTAATTCCAGACACTCTCCAATGTCTTTTACAAATTTCTCAAACCCTCAGTTTCAAAACCTGAGATTTTACCCATCATGTTATCTTCATACAGTTCATCACACATGTGCTGACTAGTTTATATAAACTTGACACAAGCTAATGTCATATTAGAAGAGGAAGCCACAAATAGGAAAACACCTCCATAAGATCAGGCTGGAGACAAGCCTGTAGTACATTTTAGGTAGGAAGAGCCAGCCCAATTAAGCAGTCTCACTCTGGTGGTATCTGGATCAGTTCTGGCCTCCAGTTCCATCTCCATTTGAGTTCCTCTCTTGAATTTTCTTCAGTGTTTCAAAATGAGAAGTATAAGATTAATAAACTCTTTTGTCTTCCTGAGTTTTGTTTGCAAATGATTGTGCATTACTGACTTTCAAATTTTACCTAATTATATTTCTTCAAGAGAAGGAATTATTCTCCTAAGTAATTCATATATGGTGAAACACCTCCATGGTGTTTCATCACAGCAATAGTAAACCTACCTAAGATAACACATGACACTGGTCCTTCTTTCTTCTCAGCCTTTCATACTCAGTTTTCTATCTCTGCATTTCTAGACAGATAAAGTTGAATCTTCCCTGTTATCCATGTCTTTTCTCCATTCTGTCTTCTCTCTCTCTCTCTCTCTCTCTCTCTCTCTCTCTCTCTCTCTCTTTAACTCTGTCTCTGTTTCTCCCCTGCTACATGGTTTTCTACTCTAATTTGTATATAATTGAAAACTTACTAGGCACATCACCATATATAAATTACATAGGAGAATGATTCCTTCATTGAAGAAATATAATTAGATAAAATTTGAGTATCAGTGATGCATAATACTTTGCAAACCAAGACACCTAGGAAGATCATCTTTCCATAAAAATTTTCCTCTTCTGCTTTCATTTTCTTCAATCACCCTAACACAGTACTGGCTAAAGAGACCCCTTCACAAGTATAGTTTTTAAGCTTGTCTTAGAAAGTTTAGTATTTTTCCATAGGATATCTTTCTAGTTGCATAGAAACATGGGAGATTTAAATTAGAGCAAAGCACACAAGGACAACAGTAAAGATTGGACACCGTTTGACTGAAATCACCCAAGTCATCAAACATCTTAGTTGCTTTGGAACCATTTTAACCAGCTCCATGCAATACCAGCTTATCATGTGATCAGGTCACCTGTCAGCTCTTGAGTTCCTTACCATTGCCTGTGGCCTCCTCCCTGTCTTTATATTATATTAACATATTGTATAAGAAGGAAAGCAATAGTAAAAACAGAGTCCGTAAGGAAGGAAATAATTTTTAACAAATCTGTGTATTTGAATTCTATGATAACTCAACATTCCACTAATCAGTAGGTAATTCTGTTGTAACTAATATTTATTGGACTCCTATTCTATTGGTTGCAATGGACTGAAACTTGGTATCCTAGTTACTTGCTTTCAACTATGACAAACTAACTAATAGGAACAATTTTATGTAGTGAAGGGATTTGGGGGCTCATGTGTGGAAAGGTTGACAGTCCACCATGGCCAGGAAGGCCTGCCAGCTGGACTGGCTTCATCTCAAATGCAGGAAGAAGATGCAGCATCAGCCTATTCAGAAGGTTAGAGGAAGGAGGCAGGGGGTAGGAGATAGTAGGAAGAAACCAAGGCCTGCCCCTAATCACCAACTTTATCAGATCAGGACCCATTTCCTAAAGGCTTCAAAGCCCTCCAAGGAGCAGCACTAACCATCCACCAAGCATGTGTCTTAATTAGAGTTCTAGTTTTGTGAAGAGACACCATGCCCATGGTAACTCTTATAAATAAATAAATAAATAATAAATAAATAAATAAATAGTATAATGGGGCTGGCTTACTGTTTCAGAGGTTTATTCTATTACCACCATGGTGTAAAGCATGCTGGCATACATGGTGCTAAAGAAAAAGCTGAGTTTTCTTCATCCAGATCCACAGGCAAAAGGAAAAGACTAACTTGGGCTTTCAAAACTTCAAAGCCCACTCCCAGTGACATACTTCCTATCCCAAGGCTATACTTCCTAATCCTCCTCAGGTAATGCCATTCCCTCATTATTAAGCATTCAAATATATGAGGAGCCATTCTTTTTCAAACAACCACAGCACATAAAACATGAACCTGTAACAATACTACAGGAAAAAACAATATTGTGAGTAATGCACACTTGAGCATCCTTATGAGGCTGATTTATCCTTTAGAGGAATACAAAGGCAATATGCAAAATTAATAAGAGAAAATGGACCATATATAAGTGGAAGTTCTAAAGGAGAAAGTTGTTACAGAATAGAAAGATGAGCCTTCAGCAATAGATTTACATGGAACATCTAGAGCAAGTCTTATTGACACTGTTACCAACAAATAACTAAAGCAATAAATATGACTAAATTAAGCATGTATAAAACAAACACAGACATGTAACTGATATAATAGCAGTATATGATTTTATTTGTAGATCGCATGCTTTGTATTAATTTTCTACTAGCCAATAAAAATGTCAATATTTCAAAATAAGATGTATAGATGGTATATAATTGGTCATATAGGTATCAATGTGTTTATAATTTTAGAATTCTCGTTAAATTATCAATATTTTATTCATCTCAATGGATTTTATATCAACTTTGCAATAGAAGTTGCAGGTTTTGCAAGTAAATTTTGGTATCAGTAACTGAGAAGATGGCTTGGAGAATATATTGTCTGCACCCCCAATACCCATGTAAAACTGTCATAAAAGCACATGCCCAAAATCCTATCACTCAGACACAGACACAAGGGGATTCCTGGGACTTAGTGGTAAGACAGCATAGGCAATTGGTGAGGTTTAGTTTCAGTGTAAGACAATGTCTCAGAAAGAGAATGGGGAACATAGAGAACCATACCCTGTATCACACTTTGTACTTTACACATTCACACATATACATATACAAACACCCACAGAAATGAACACAGACATACACACACATAGGCCCCCACACACACTCACACACACGATTCTGTATTTGTCATAAATTATATACTTGGTACTAAAACATTATTTTCATTCTGTAGTGATGACTAGACTCCCTAATATATAAAGCATTTCTAAGTTAATCAGTGTAAAATATTATACTGGTACATACTTACCTATAAATGTGGTCTTTATTTGTGTTAATCTTACCAAACATACCATGGTTTTTGTAATTTACATTTATCACCAAGAGCATAAAGATTTCTGAAAGACAATAAAATCCTCAAAGGCTTTTTTGCCACCTTTATAAATAACAAAAGGCAAAATATTAGAAAAATAATTATTTATGCAATGAAGCTTGAGTGGTGTTTGGTGCATGAGATTGTGTTATAGGCAGGAGTCACATGATGGGCCCTGTTATCTCAAACAAAATTTCTCAAAAAAAAAAAAATGAAGATGAAGAAGAAGAAGAAGAAAGAGGAGGAGGAAGAGGAATGAAAAGAAAAGAAATAGAAAGAAAGAAAAGAAAAGAAAAGAAAAGAAAAGAAAAGGAAAGAAAGAAAGAAAGACAGACAAATGAACGTGGGCAGGAATGTTCATGAAAAAAGTATGAATGATCCCAGGAAATTAGAAATTGAGCCGAGTGTTTTTGTTGCATTAATCTATTTTTGTTTTGTCTTTTGGGTATGTTTTCAACCAAGATTAGCTGTTCTTCTAAGAGTTTCATGCCACTGGGGTTGAAATGGTGTCTGAGATGAAGGATACAGGTAGAATTCTCATACATGTCATCAGTGAAAGGGAGCAGGAAACTGGCCAGACATCAATTCCTGTCCTACAGGCTTCCTCCTGCTTAGAAAGCTCATGTGGGCAACAGTCTCCTCTGCACTTAGAAGATGGGATGAAATACAATGTCTTCACATGAGGCCACAAAATAAGAAAAGTTATTACCAACTTGTTAGCATGAAATAGGAATTATATATTCATACTTAGCTTACTTTGTGAAGATAAACTATTCTAAGAACAGGGGATGTATAGATTTATTACATATATATTGCTTGGTGGGTGTTTCCCAGAAGCTTCCACACAGCAGAAAAACTGGCCGGTGTGTTGAATACTGAGATACACAGATTAAAGTCACTATAGAGAAATGTAAAAGCATATCATTTAGTTGATTTTACTCTTTCTTGAGTCCCAAAATAGATATCTTAGGAATAAAATCTTTCTAGATGCTTAAACCTAGAAACATGTTCACTGAAGCATGAAAGTTAGGATTTTAACAACTGGCATAAAAAATCAAACCAACTATTCAAACAAAAACAAACAAACAAACAAACAAAGTCTCAGTAGTTTTGTCTTGTAAAATAGCCTACAGTTGACTAGGGATGTTTGATATCATCAAGCACATATGAAAAGGAAGGAAACAGGCAGTAAAGGAAAAGGAAGTTAGTCAGGGAGGGAAAGATGAGGAGAGGGAACGAAGGCATCTAGGGAGGGAGGAAGGCAAGGCATGAAGAAGGAAGCAAAGTAGTACAGTCAGGGAAAGAAAAATTATCAGCTTTTGGTCCCACACCTTAGAACAGAATGACTTACCCATCAATGCTGCAGCCCTTTCATCAACTCACTTCATTCCTGGGAATTTCTGAAAAGCATTTGTGTTGAGTCAGACATCATGAATGAGTTCAGACTTAAGGAAGGGGGTGGAACTTACCCACTGTTCTTTGACTATCCCATTAAGATGTACACTCTGTGCATTATATTGCTCATCTTTCATAGAACAGGTATAAGGCCAATAACTGGGGTGGAATTACTCTGTAGCAGCTTTTTAAAAATGTGTTTCTATAGGAGCCCCTTGCCATTTCCCCTCAAAGCTCCCTCTTGCTTCATCTTTGTGAAGTTTTATTTGAAGTACTTGGTTCCTGAATATTTACTGTGCCACTGATAGTATTAAGGAGAGGCAAACAAAAGAAAAGTAAAATGACATAGTGTATGCCAAGGAAATCCAAGTGAATACTTCTAAAACTGAGTTCCATAATTGAAAGAGCCACTTAGATTACAGCCTCTTCAAATAAAGGAATTAAAAGAACTACATCATTTTTAGCTAACCTTCTTCAGTGTGAATCTTAATTAGCTTGCAGAATGAAGTACCTTTTTTTTTTCCACCTACAAACTTCTGTTTAGACACATGGATCATCTGAAATTGATTTACTAACAATAAAAAACGTCCTGGGTCTGTTCAATGATGTCAAGCCTTTCCCTGACAAATGGCCCATTTTTGTTGTTATTTAGCACAGGTTCTTAAAGCATGAGAAAATGGTATGTCTTACAGAGCAGCAGCTACAGGCTGAGAATTATAAAATTAACACATTAAAATCTATTTGTTTCCATGCCCTAATAAATTAGTTTGAGAAAATTAGAAAGTAAACACTGATCAGTTTTGAAAAAAAAAAATCTATAGTCATTGTTTAGGCACTATTTCCTGGAACAATCTCGAAGGAGAAATTGGGGAGAGGAAATGACACTAAGAGATCAAAATTGATGGAGATCTAGAAGGGAGAAGGAAGGGGAGGACTCATGTTAGAAAACATTCTAATTATGTGGTAAAGAAAAATCCACAACATTTACTAGACAAATGGCAAACATGTATAATCCTAACACTCAAAATGTAGCAGCAAGAAGATGAAGTGTTCAGCTATATAATGGATCCATGACAAGCATGCCTTGCACAAACATTGTCTCAAAGACAAACCAAATTCAATTAGGAAAGCCTCAGAATGTATAGTTTACCATCAAACATGCAGTCCCAAACCATCAACCCCTCTAATTGATTTCTTCCCTAATGGCACACACCAAGAACAAAGGACAGAATATAGTTGTTGTTTTCTTGGAAAAAACTTATCATTGTGATTTGCAAAATTACCCTTGAATAAAAGAAACAAAATACATGGAAGCATGAAAACTGTTTAGATGTGATAACATGGTTTCCCCCCTAAGCAAAATGAGTGCCAACTTCAAATGTCTATTTAAAAACATTTATGTGTATATGCATATACATATGTGTATATAACTATATATATATATATATATATATCTCACATACATGAAAATGAATTAATCTTGATACCATGTCAACAAAGCAATATGAAGCTTGAGTATCAAACATAAAAAAAAAAAAAAAAAAAACCTCTCAAGTGATTATACTATTTTGAAACCTATGAAAGGCTGTAATAGATTAATGTATTCTGGCTTATCCAATATAATCTCTTAAATAGCAATCTGTTATGCTGATATACAAATGTTGAAATATATCCAGTTTACATATAATACACCTGATGAACTGGAAATCGACTATTTAAATTTATCACTTGTAAAATAATTATATACACTATATAGTGAAAAGACCCCACACATTTTCATGATCTAGTATGTTTGTGTGTTCATTTTGAATCTTCATAAAACACTCATATGAAAGGTAAACGTTAGTACTTTCTAATGGCCAAGTGATGAGAATAGTTTAGCACCTATTCAGCTTCTCATCTATTCTAGTAACATCCATAGAAATTTATGTAATTATATTTAAGGGGCCATTCTAGGCAATGTAGAAATAGGACCATATCTTGATAAAATTCTGGCTGAGCTTGTCAAAGGCAGGGTAAGACAACAATATGGCAAGGCAGGGCCACCTCCTCTAGGACTCTCCTTACAACAATATTATTTTATTATTTGCTGTTTTAATATGTTCTTTGAGACATTCTTTATACAATGTAATTTTAAATTGGATCTTTTCTTTATTTACATTTCAAATGTTATCCCCTTTCCCTGTTTCCCCCCTCTGGAAACACCCTATCCCATCCTCTTTCCCCCTGCTTCTATTAGAGTGTTCCTCCATGCTCCCACCCACTCCCTCCTCCCTGCCCTCGAATTCCCCTATACTAGGACATCTATGGAGCCTCCATAGGACCAAGGATCTCTCCTCCTATTGATGCAAGACAAGGCCATTCTCTGTTACATATCCAGCTGGAGCCATGGGTCCCTCCATGTGCACTTCTTGGTTGGTGGCTTAGACCCTGGGATCTATGAGAGGTCTGGTTGATATTGTTGTTCTTCCTATGGGGTTGCAAACCCCTTCAGCTCCTTCAGTCTTTTCTCTAACTCCTCCACTGGGGACACCATGCTTAGTCCAATAGTGAGCTGCTGCGAACATCCTCCTCTATATTTGTAAGGCACAGGCAGAACCTCTCAGGAGACAGCTATATCAGGCTCCTTTCAGAAAGCACTTCTTGGCATGCACAATAGTGTCTGAGTTTGGTGACTATTTACTGGATGGACTCCTAGGTAGGGCAGTCTCTGGATGGCCTTTCCTTCTGTCTTTGCTCTACACTTTTTCTCCATATTTGCTCTTGTGTGTATTTTGTTCCCCCTTTTTAAAAGGACCATAGCTCCCAAACTTTTGTCTTCCTTTTTCTTGAGCTTCATGTGGTGTATGAATTGTATCTTGGGTATTCTGAGGTTTTGGGCTAATATCCACTTATCAGTGAGTGCATACCATGTGTGTTCTTTTGTGATTGGGTTATCTCACTCATGATGATATTTTCTAGTTCCAGGCATTGGCCTAAGAATTTCATGGATTCACTATTTTTAATAACTAAATAGTACTTCATTGTGTAAATGTACCACATATTCTGTATCCATTCCTCTGTTGAAAGATATCTGGGTGCTTTCCTGTTTCTGGCTATTATAAATAAGGCTGCTATGAACATAGTGGAGCATGTGTACTTGTTATATCGTGGAGAATCTTTTGGGTATAAGCCCAGGAGTGGTATAGCAGGGTCCTTAGGGAGTAATATGTCAAATTTTCTGAGGAACCACCAGACTGGTTTCCAGAGTGGTTGTACCAGCTGGAAATCCCACCAACAATGGAGGAGTATTCTTTTTTCTCCCAGAGAACTCCTAAAGCTGATGAACAACTTCAACAAAGTGTCTGGATATAAAATTAACTCAAACAAATAAGTAGCCTTCCTCTACTCAAAGGATAAACAGACTGAGAAAGATATTAGGGAAATGACACCCTTCATAAAGGTCACAAATAATATTGCATACCTTGGTGTGACTTTAACCAAGCAAGTCAAAGATATGTATGACAAGAACTTCAAGTCTCTAAAGAAGGAAATAAAAAAAGATCTCACAAGATAGAAAGATCTCCCATGCTCATGGATTGGCAGGATTAATATAGAAAAACTGGTAATCTTGCAAAAAGCAATATACAGATTCAATGCAATTTCCATCAAAATTCCAACTCAATTCTTTATAGAGTTAGAAAGAGTAATTTGGAATAAAAACAAAAACAAAAACAAACAAACAAACAATAAAACAGGATATCAAAAACCATTCTAAACAATAAAAGAACTTCTATGGAAATTGCCATCCCTGGCCTCAAGCTCTATTACAGAACAATAGTGATAAAAATTGTGTGGTATTGATACAGAGACAGGCAGGAAGATCAATGGAATAGAATTGAATACTCAAAAATGAACCCACATACCTATGGTCACTTGATCTTTGACAAAGGAGCTAAACAATCCAGTGAAAAAAGAGACAACATTTTCGATAAATGGTGCTGGTTCAACTGGAGGCCAGTATGTAGAAGAATGCAAATTGATCCATTCTTATCTCCTTGTACAAAGCTCAGTTCCAAGTGGATCAAGGACCACCACATAAAACCAGATCAACTGAATCTAAAAGAAGAGAAATTGGGGGAAAGTCTCCAACACATGGGCGGAGGGGAAACGTTCCTGAACAGAATGCCAATGGCTTATGCTCTAAGATCAATAATTGACAAATGGAACCTCATAAAATTGCTAAGTTTCTGTAAGGCAAAGGAAACTGTCAATAGGACAAAAGTGCAACTAACAAATTGGAAAAAGACCTTTACCAATCTTAAATCTGATAGAGGACCAATATCCGATATATACAAAGAACTCAAGAAGTTAGACTCCAGAGAATCAAATAACCCTATTAAATAATGGGGTACAGAGCTAAACAAAGAATTTTCAACTGAGGGATTTTTAATGGCCGAGAAGCACCTAAAGAAATGTTCATCATTCTTCGTCATCAGGGACATGCAAATCAAAACAACACTGGGATTCCACCTGACACCAGTCAGAAAGGCTAAGATCAAAAACTCAGGCAACAGCAGATGCTGGCGAGGATGTATACAATGCATTTTGAACATATTATTCTATCCCCAACTGCCCCTAGGGTCCACCCCTTCTTCTGTGCACCCATATTTGTTTCTACTTCTCTTCCTTTTCTAATTTTAACCCATCATGTCCAATTATGTTCTGTCCATATTGCTTTGGATCTGTTGCCTTCCACTGGAGAATTGTGGACCTACCAGTTGTCAGACCCTTAATGAAAATTTACTCTTCTTCTTTGAGCACCTATAAGTTGCCAATAGTTCCTCAGCTAAGGTTACAACTTCATGCCTACCTCATCTGCCCACAAAAGGACTTTGCCCAGCTAGATCTTATACAAATCTTGCATACTGTTATCAATTTTATGAGTTCTTTAACAATTACTTCAGTTGTATGTATTTAACTTTCTATGTATGTATACCTTTTCTGCTTCTATGTGTTTCACCATGTGTATGACTTTTAGATACCTTGGAATCATGCTCTTAGAGTTTGCATTTCTGTGAAGAGATTCCATGGCCACAGCAGCACTTACAAAGGAAAACATTGAATTGGGACTGGTTGAAAGTAATAAATTTAGTTTACTATCATCATGGTGGAAAGCATTGTAACATGCGGGAAGATGTGGTGCTAGAGATGAAGCTGAGAGTTCTTGAACAACAGGAGAATGACATACTAGACCTAGCTTGAGCATATGAGACATCGAAGGCTTCCTCCACAGTGGTATATTTCCTTTAAAAAGACCACACCTCCTTCAATCAGGCCATTCATCCTAATATCACTACTTTCTATGGGCTAGCATTCAAACACAGGTGTCTATGGGGACCATTTCTACATATGTGTATATTCATTCTGAATTTTTATCCCTTCAACACAATGTCCCTCTTCTCTCTTAGAAATTATATCTTCTCATTGATTTATAATCTTTAGAGTTATTTAGGTTTTACATGTGTTAGGACACTTGGATACCATAGCATGCATGGTAAAAACAAAGGACAACTTGCTGGTATACATTCTCATTTACCATGTATTTGCCAACTACTGAACTCAGATTGTGAGGCTAGGCTGAGAACATGTTTACTGCTTGATCCATCTCACCTACCTTGCTATTAATCCATATTAAAGAAACTTTGACTTGACTTGTAATTTCTCTACTTTTTGTACCTGAATATTATTATATTTTTCATTAATTGAACAAATAAATCCATACTTATGGATTACCCAACACCAATAATGCACTATACTACAGTTGGATTAAGACAATTTTAATGGAACTCAAAAATAAAATAAATAAAATAAAGATGTAAAATGGGATAGAAGCAGAAGAATATAAATTCAGAAAAATCAAGGTTTGAATGCTTGTGAACTTCATGGTCAACCTTAAAGTGTGGCAGGAATTCAGGTTCTCTAATTAGAAACCTAATGGAGAGAGAATACAGAGGAAGAAGTTAAGGTATGTGTACCATGATAAAGAATTCTGGCTGGGAACTTTACATGTAAAAACCTTAGCATTTCCTCCAGCCCACTGTAATCTTTATTTTGTTCTCTATAAGAGTCACTAATTTTTAAAAAGTAACCAGAGATTATGATATTTTAAAAATAAAATAAAATTCCTTGTGGATGCCCATTGTCTGTCTGTGCTGCTACCTGAAGCCATAATTATATCCATTGCCTGTGCTGTCATCAAGGGATCATGATGGTATCTAAGGTCCATGCTGTGGCTACAGGACATGTGGATATCAGTGTTCTGAACTTTTGCCAGTGGCCATGTAGTTGTCTGTGGTTCATGCTACCACTGAAGGCTATGTTGATGTTTGTGGTCTATGCTCTCACTGGAGACCTTGTTAAGATCTATGGCCATGTGCTTCTATAGGAGGCCATGAGGATGTTCATGACCTATTCTGCAACCGAGGGCCATGTTGATGTTTGTGGTCTGTATGGCCATTAGAAAACATGTGTATGTCCATGATCTGTGCTGCCACTGAATATAAAGAACAAGGAAATTTCTTTTGCATGGCATCAGACTCATAGTTGAGAATGAAAGTTATAGAAAACTTTTAAGACAAACTCTCTCACCAATCTCTACTCCTTGCCATATACCCTCCAAAAAAGGAACAGTCAAGACATAAATTCCTTAAAAGGAACTCTTTAAATTATGACAGAGATCATGAAGTGTGTGAGGGTTCAGCTCACTGTGTGCAGTCCCATTCTTGGGCTAGTAGTCCTGGTTGTTGTAAGAGATCAGGTTGGAAAAACTATGACAGTAAATAAGTCAGTAAGCAGAACAACTCTATGTCTTCAGCTCCTGCATCAATGTTCCTGCCTTGAGTTCCTGCCCTGACTTCCTTTGAGGACTATGATTGTAATATGTAAGTTAAAATAAACTAGTTCCTTCCCAAGTTGCTTTTGGTCATGGTGTTTTATCACAGCAACAAAAACTCTAACTTAAACAGATGTATAGAATCAATGTTGCCAAACCTATCAGCTCGAATTTTATTTGTTGAGGGTGAGGTATCTGCCCAATCAGACTACATCCATCTGGAGAAGGATCTGCTTCTCTGCCTGTGAATGGCTCAAGGATGAACAGAGAAGATAAATAGCCCAGAAACACCATTCCACTGTACAACTCTAGAAGCAGTAATTGCTCCACAAGGAGCATTAACTTAATCAAATTTTATCTTCTAAAGTATAGGACCAGGAAAACCAGCATGTGATGTCACCCCTTACAAAGGCTGACTGACATTACATTAAAATGAAATCTTACATAACAAGCAAGACCTCTACTATCACCTTCAAATAACAACCCTTGCCTGTTATTATGGTATAGTGTTTCTTAAAGAAAGGTTTACTATACTTCATCAACTTTGACTTTTCCATCACTTACATGAACTCTGTGGTACTGGTATGACATATGTGTAGATATGTACATGTTTCACTGAAACCTGTTTGGTTTTGCAGTTTTCTGAAGCAGGTACACAGAGGTATGTTTTTTATACTTATGACCAAATATTATACTTAAAAGAATAACACTCTTCTTCCTTATTTCATCACTGGAAATGAACATTAAAAGAAATTTTATTCTAACTCATAGCACATAAGTTCATTCTACAAAGTCTCTCCTAAGTTCACCTGTCCATATATGTAGAGAAATACAAGTCAGAATATTGTATATGTACCCAAGTTAAATCTTTTATGAGACTATTTTTGTATATGATGAATTAACTACTAACAAATGTATGATGTCCTTTTTAAAACTGTAATTAGATAGGTGTCCAATCATCAGCACTAAAAATCTTAGAAGACATTCATTATCTAGCTAAAGCAAAACTCTACCCATCTGCAATCATGCCTAGTAACCATGCAGTCCAGCTCTTTGCAACCCTTCATACACATTGTCTTCATGGTTTCACTATTTTAGACAAGTAATGAAATCCCTTGATGTGTTTGATACTTTGGAGACTTTTGTATTTGAAGACTTTCTTTGTTTGTAATAATGATTTCAACATCTTTTTACACTGTGGCAAAAATCTCCAGGTCCTCTGTTTTTCTACTATGTGTGAGTATCCATTCCAAGGTTCATTCATTCATCAGTTGGTGAACATTTGTGTATTTTCCTTTTGGGAGCTATCATTGATAATGATGCTGTGAATATTCATTCAAATATTTGCATGCATATGTGATTGCATACCTCAGGTGTGCATACCTAGGAGAATTCCTCATTCATATAGCAACTCTACATGTAATTGATTAAAGAAATAGGCTATTTTCCAAGAAGGTTAAACTATTTTTACATTTATAGGATAATTGTATCCATATTTGAATTATGTTGCATCTTGTTCAGAACCAAACCTGCCCAGGGATTTTTCAGAGGTTCTGATGAAGGAACAACAGGATCTCGTTCTGTGTGCTTGCCTAGAAGCAGACTTGGCAAGGCTGCTCTAAGGTTAGGAACAGAACTGTCAATGAGTTACAGTTTTAATTCTTGGCAACTTGGCCTTTCCCAGTAAAGAGACTGGAGTTATAAACACCAAGGCCATATGTGTTTGGACTCTGGAAACAGTGAGATATCCTGTTTTCTCGTTCTGCAACATTGCATGATTAGCCTCCTGATGACTTCATTTCTTGTATGACATTTTTTACTTATTCTGTACCATTTCTCCCCGGGAAATGGTATATAAACTTCTATTCTTCTTAATAAGTTTTATTTACATATGACATACTATATACAAGTCCAACCAATCGAAAAGTTTTCTATTTACTAATCATCTGTTAGAGTAATCCTCTCTGACAAGATCCTGTTATAGAAAAAATCAAAATAAATCTACTAGTCTAGAACATATATTCTTTAGGACTTCATATTATCTGCCATGTTATATTTTACCCTTTTCCATAATTTTATTTTTAATTGATATTTATATGTGGTGTATATTAGTAGAGCATTATAAAATGATTTTAAACACATTTGTGCCTCATACAGTTAAATCAGGTTACAGATCTTTTATTTCATCAAACTGTATGTATATCTTTTGTATATTTCTTTCATTTTTGAGATCATAATATAATTAAATCATTTCCCCTTCCCTTTCTTTCCTCCAAACACTTTCATATGTTCTTCCATTTGCACTCTTCAAATTCATGGACTCTTATTTAATTAATGGTGTGCGTGTGTGTGTGTGTGTGTGTGTGTATCTATATCTACTTATCTACATATTTATTCCCAAATGCATAAATAAAAATGATTCAGTCTGTATAGAGTTACTTGCTTACATGATTTCAGGGATGACCATTCAATATTGGATAACAAGATTGGAATGCTCTTTCCTTGAGATAACTGTTTCTCTTCCTTTCTGTATTGTTTAGCTGCCTATGGTTTTTTGTGTAGGGTTGAGTCCCTTTCGACTTTTACCTTCCACTACAGCATGTGTATTGTTGTTTGGCTTGATCACCTCATGCATATACAACCTTATATTTAAGTCTTCAAAGGTAGAGTCTCTGAGATTATTAGAGATATAATCTCACAGCAAACTACCTGATCATCTCGGTATTTAAATTTTCCCTCCCCTTCTTTCAAAATGTTCCCTGAATATAACATTCAGGAGTTTTGTTGTAAATCTATCCATTAGAACTTGGCTCCAAGGCTATGCATTGATGGTAGTTTTCTTCAATGAGATTCTTATGTTGCCAAAAAAATTTCCCTTGAAGAGGGGTAAGAACTAGACTTATCTGTGAGTATAACAATAAATACTTGGAATATAGATCATTATTATCTCAGTTTAGTTAAGTGGGAGTTGTATCTACTCTTCTAAGATCACTAGCTCTGAGTAGTTGTCCAGATTTTTTTATGAAGATCATAACATTGTTGGTTTTTTCTATCTTTTTTAAAAGTATAATACATTATTATCACTAATAAGTCCTGCGTATTCAGAGCTTTTTGTTGCAGTAAAATGTTGTTTAATAAGTCCTTGCAGTCTAGTGAACAATTGCTCCTATTTAGCTGTAACCTAACACTCATCAGTATTCCACTGTCCTCTCCCATTTCTCTCTCCACCACTTTCGTTGGCCACTATGTTACTCTCAGCTCCCACAAAAATCAGTTCATGTTTTATATTTGAGTAAGATTATGGCACTTGATGCACTACAAATCCGAATATACAGTTCTATTCACAGTTTCACAAATGACAGTACTCCAGTTTTTACCTGGTTACTGCATTGAACATGGAATACAGATAACCAATCAATATATGGAGTTCAGGTTATTTGAGTCACAGTTATTAGAATGCAGAATCCTGTGTTTTTTCTTTGAATATTTCAGGTAACTCTATAGAGTTTTCTATGATGGTTTTATGAACTTACTAAAGGTATTGTAGGAGTTCCCTTTCCCCACATCCTTTCCTACGAGCATTATCTAGAAGTATATTTTTTAAATAGTCATTGATCCTGTGGTAAAATTATATTATTCACTTTGTGTTCATGGAATTATTTATAGTTTTGAAATTTTATTATCATATGTTTATATTTTTGTTCCCTTTAAGAAAATATCAACTTACAAATCTAATAGTATTAATCTTTGCTTATGAAAGCCTGATTAGAAATATAATAGTAAAAACATTCATGATGATTATAAGTTAGTATCTAAAAATTTACCTAGGAAATAAAGTAGAAGGAAGGGTCATTAACATTAAATTATGTGATATATAGAACAAATGATGAATCATTCTCTGTTTACAGACAGCTAACTTCAAATTTGGACATTGGTTATATTTTAGTTAATCTATAGCATCAATGCTATTCTGAACAAAATTTTGACTAATTATTTAAGAGTTCATAGTTGATAGAAAACAACCGCAGAAACCACAAAATAAGAAAGCCAACTTTGAAGGCATTAGTAGAGGTAGATTAGGTAGACAGTTTGTGGTTATTTAGAACCAGTTCTATTATAATGCATTTTCCAAGTACCTTATATGGTCTGTATAATTGCCTCCTCTGAGTCTTTTGTATTAGACCAATCTTAGTTGATGTAAAGTGATATACTTCATTGTGGATTTGATTTGCATTTCTTTGAAGATTAATGAAGCTGAGCACCATTATGGGTGTTTTACCAATTTGTAGACTTCTCAAGGGAAAGATCTTTCCAATTATTTGCCCTTTTGAAGTGCTATTATTTATCTAAAATAAATATATGTTCATATCTATTATTATACACAATGAATACTATATAAATTATTACAGTCATGCACACATATTTTTGTCATTTCTATGATTTCTTACTAATTTTCATCACTTTGTTATCTTTCCTTGGTTTTATATTATTTGAAGCAAGAAAGCATTTTTATTATACCTAATATTCATCTTTTTGTTACTTAATGTATTTATGTTTTTAAAATCTGACATAAGAAAAGTACTGCTTAATTTAATACCAGAAATATTTAGTACTCTGTGGTCTTACTTTTACATGTTCTACAGTTTTAACATATGATCAGTTTTCTGTTGAATTTGTATTTCTGAATGTCGTAAATTCTGAATCATTTATGTTCTATGGGAATAGTAACTTTTCCCAATATCATTTGTTTAAAAAATTACTTATACTTTTGTTGAAACCTAAATATCCTTAAATACATAATTTCTTTGCTTTCATTTCTATAATACAAGCCTCTAAATTAATCCTCTTGCAAAGAGGTACTGCTTTATTACTGGGAATTTTATAGTCAGTTTTACATTTTGTAAATTGAAAATTTCTTTAAGATTTTTGTATTTTTCAATTGAATTCCCATGTCATATTAGTTTGTATTTATGTGTATAGAACAACCACAAATGTGCTGAATCTACAGGTGAATTAGAAGAATATGCTCATCTTCTCCTCCAATTCATAGAAAGGAATACCATTTCATCTATTCAAATATTCAAGTTCATTCAATAGTGTTTGTTGCTTTCAGAGTAAAATTACACACTGAACGTATGTGTGTTTGTGCATGTGTCTGTGTTTATGACTCTGTGTGTGTGTGTGTGTGTGTGTGTGTGTGAATTCTTTATTTCCACTTTTAGGATTAATTCATTTGTAGAGTGGCTGGGCCTTCTCCCTTAACAAGGATATGGTTCAAATTTCATTTCACACTCTCATTTCAATCAGTGTAGCCAGAGCCTCCAATACAATTCAGAATGAAAGATGGTGGAGCCAATGCTGATCCCCTGACCATCATAGGAAGTTGAATGTTTCTCAGATCATTTGGAAAACATATAACCTATATTTCCTGAATCATTTTGATGGCCCTTTTTCTCTCTTTTACTTCTGGAACTCCTATTATGCACATTTAGAAAGCTTAGTCACTTTGGTTTTTGAGCCAGTTAATTTTTCTTCCTTTTTCCTTTTTCTTTCTCATAGATTTAATAACCACACCTGACTGATCTTTAAGTTAATAAATTAATTGACTTTGTGGATATTTTATGATTCTAGTGAATTTTTCACCTTAATAATTATATTTTTTTTATAATTGGTATTTATGTTTTTAAAACCTATCAACAAAATTATCCATTAATGTTCTGCATTTTGAGACGTACAATCCATGGGAATGCAGACTTTTATATGCTTCTCAATGATTTAAGTAGACAAAGTTTTTGAGGAGTGCCAAGTTTTCTCTGCCTTTCCAAAAGCTGTAGACTATCAGACTAGATTGTAGGTTGTTTTATTTTCCAGTGGACTTGAAACAAGGCAGGTGAAAATGGCACATGTTAAAATGTCACAAAGCTCATTGTTTACAGAGATCATTTTCTCTTAAGCAAACATCGCTGATGACTTGTTATCCTTTTGTCAGTTTACAAAGTATTGACATTGTTGATCCTAAAGCACTTCATATCAGTCTTCCCCTTGCTTTCCTGGAAGAGTGGATTCTCAGTGTTTTTACACTATTTATTGGGAAGTACAACAGACCAGTGAACCATTGATCAGCAACCTAGGACCAGTTCTTCCTTATGTCTACATCTTTACTGCTGCCATCATAAAGATAATGTAAGTTCTTGAGTACAGTGCAGCTGCCATGTGCAAACCACTCTGTTTCTGCCCCTATTATTACAAAGTGATAACTGAGATTTAGAATGATGGTTTGTGGCCTACTTATGGCTCAGCACTTTACAGATGGTTACTCAAGAGTTGGATTTGTCATCAGTCTGTGTCATCACCCTCATTTAATTAATTCACAAAGAAGTTTCTCTGTTGATGCCTGAATGCTTCACTAAGTTGTGGCTATAGAGATATGTATTTAGAAGGCAGAATAGCACTGTGTACATTTAGCAAATTAAGTATAGTAAGTTCTTCCTTGGACCTATGAGTTCCCCAGAGATGGTGCTTGGCTAAGTTTACTGCACCAGGCATCAATTTAGTCCATAAAACATGCCTTCACGCAAATCAGAAAGTGGATAGTACACACATAACATTCATGCCACCGTTGTAACAATGGATATATATTACTATGTGATTTATTACTATGAATCCTGTCTACAGGATTCATAGGTGGGTACCACAGCTGATGATTTTTCTTTACAAACAGCCTGAATAGGAGCTTCTATTACTGCAAAAACTGTCCTGCTGGAAGGATGCATATAGACCAGGAGTGATTTGATTTCTATACCCAGTCTGAATTTTATGTTAAGGGCCATGACAAAACAATGTGTCCTTTGACGTGTGTATACTCATACTCCTCAATGTAATATTGCACATTGAAGTACCTAAGCTAATGTTACTAAGTGGAAGAAAAATCAAATATTTATAATAATAGAAAATGATGCCAAATTCTTCATTGAAAATCAGGTGGAAATTCAAGTTGATCAGTCCTGTCCTAGTTAAGTCCCAAATATCTCATTAGTCTATATTATACATACTCAACAATTTTTCCACTAGAGTCTCCAGAAATGAATAAAATATAATTTAGCATAATAAGTGGTTTTAATACAGCATCTGTAGCTGTCAAAACTCATGGCTTTATTTCTTTGCCCAATATATTGCACAGCAGATCAAAACGGATATAGCCAGGCATGTTCCTTATCATTGTTCTCAGAAGAGGAAGAAGATATGGTTAATAAAATGCTAGTGGATAGTTCAATTACTTTGCAAACTTTGTTGCTTATCATCTAGATCAAACAATGATAATCCAGGGAAAGAGATGGACGTTAACACATCTGAAATATCAAATGAACTATCCTCAAAGGTCATTACTAAATATTGAGAAATAAAAATTCTGAGTTAAAAATTAAAAGGTAAAAACAACAATCAGAAGATTCAAAAAGGCAGAAAATTTTGCTTTTTGGAATCTTTATTATTTTATAGGTAGATTTTCCCACATTTTTGTAATATAGAAATTTTCATATAATGCTTAAAATAGCCAAAGTCAATACTATTTTCAATATATAATATAATTATATATTATATAATTATAAATATATAAATAATATATAAATAATAATATATAAATAATAATAATTTTAGATCACATACATATAACTAATTGGCATGCTTTACATTAGACTTTGCACAAGTACTGGATCATTGGCCAACACAAGTTAAACTTTTTGGGGATTTGACAGTCCAAAGAACAGAAACCTACATAGCATTTCAATAGTCCTATATTTGAGCATAGAGACAGACTAGAGGAAAGAAAGTCCAACAAATCTTTTATTAAAGAAAACTTCCATGGCAAAATAAAACACTGTGGAACAAAGATCCTTGTCATGGTTAGTGTGATGCTTACGGTACCCACTACTTTAACCTCCAAGCCATGTGGCAATCTGTAAACTTCACAAACAAATCAAGAAAAACAGTAACTTCCTTTCTATAGGAAGGATTTTGAACTGAGTCTATCCAAATAATGTGATGTAACATGTACTCCATAAATGCTCAGCATCTTTTGTGAATAGTTCACTTTCCTACAGTGCTATTAATTACTGTGGCATCTCTGTCTCTCGGTCTCTCTCTCTCTCTCTCTCTCTCTGTGTGTGTGTGTGTGTGTGTGTGTGTGTGTGTGTGTGTGTGAGACATTTCCACCATGTCTGACTTAGTCATTGACAATGTTATTGTGATTAATTTTATTTAAGATCACAGGTGAGGGATTGGACACATATATGGGTGAGAGATTATTTACAGGAGCAGATACATATAACATATACTTCAATAGCATCACTGAAATGCCCACTAAAGCATGGCCAACGGTCTTAATGGACTTTTCTTGCACAGTAAAGTAAGCTCCCCTGGGAAGTGTCTCCTCTTTGAATCGTTACTAACTGTGCTTATACCCTTTAGGAGGAAACAAGTCACTTGTTAACTTTAAGAATTTCATGTAATCCTTTTAAATTTCCTGATTTTGATTCTTATGGTCTTCCCTCTTCTAGTTATAAAAGAATATATCAATTCAGACAAGCTAGCTGTCCGATAATTTCTGTACTGATACCAGGTAACTACTATGCATATATAATTATATGTACAGTTATTATCACTTCAGATAGTTTCTGAAATAGCTAATGAAACCCTTTTAATTATTTCATTGTCAACATGCGAGAAGGCTCAGTCATGTTCTGTTTCAAGGTAACTACCAAGTTGTTTCAAAGCCTGTGTATTTTTTTATGGGGAGAAGACAGATCCAAAATGTTCAACATTGTCACTGATTAAAAGAAAAGTCACAAAGGCAAAAATATCTATTTTGTCTCCTTTACTGGTACAAAGTTATCTTAAAATGGAATCTAGAAATCGGCAGAGAGTTCAGTTGTTGAAATTGTCTGTGTCTGTTAAGTAAAATATAATGTCAGAAAACACTTTGGTTATATGAACAGAATTTTCCTATGAGAGTTTTCTAGAATCTTGAGTAGTTTTATATTAGTGAACTAAGCAGAATAAGAATGGGTGTTTGTAGAGATATGAAATTTTTATATATCAATGGTTGATGCAAAGAGGCTTTTCACTATAGTTTATTTCCTTATTAGTTGGCATGTTAAAAATAATCTTTCTATCAATTCTATAAATATTCCTATTAATTATTTGATACTCAGAAATATTTTATTATAAATTGTAAAATTGTGAACATTAAAAGCTACCAACTTATTTAAGCATTGCAAAGTACACATCAACCTCCAAGTATTCTATGGATGTTCTAAGGTCTACTGCTATATTAGGTGTCTGTTGCCCAAATTGCCAGCTTTACAATCCTTATACCTCATGAATGTCCACTAAGAAAGGGATAATCCAAACCCTTGCCATCTGAAATTATCTCGGAGTGTGTCATTGTTATTTTTTAAATGCTATCATGTTTCTGTTTTTTTTCAATTTTTAAAATATGAATATCTATGAAGGATGTTGAGCCTGTTAAATATCATTCAAATGTGGATAAGGTCTCCTACAAAATAATCCTACCTTTTTGGGCAATTTCAGTTTTAGAATACTTATACTGGATTGAAGACATGTGAAAATGTCTTCAGGAATCAGAAGATATTTGTTAATTTTCTCTCTCTCTCTATTTTCCTCTCCCCTTCTCTCTTACACTCTATTACAAATGAAAACCTGTGCATGTAGTCCATTTTTAAATAGATGCTTTGTTTTTATGTTTCCTAACAACTTTCAGAATACTAATTAAAATATTAAACTTTGTTCTGAATCACCCAAAATTTTCCATGAGCTCTGAAAGAAAAAAAGCAAGGCTGATGCTTAAATTAGGAGAAATCACATTTGAATCAAACATTAATTTGCCTTAAGAGAGGAAAATATAAAAGTTTATTCATTGGTCTTAAACTTCAAACACTTTGATCATCATAGGAGATTTAGAGAGGAAGGACACCTCATACACATAGAAGAAAGTATTACATACATAGAATGTAAGTGAATGAGCAGTATAAACTTAATTGTGTGTGAGATTCAATTATGTTTTAGTTATTAGCTGTACTGAGAGAAGAGGGAAAGAGAGTAGGCAATATGTATAACATGTCAGGCATAATTATGGCATGTGCCATAGTTGAAATCTGGTTAGATTGATGGGAGCACACATGTGGTGTTCTAAAAATGCGTTGTGCATTCTTTCTGTGTTAATTATCTTCTTTTGCCTATCCGGCAGCATCACTATTATCAGCTAACTATTAGCTACTCTTCTCCATAACAGTACATTGCCATTTTTGCTGTTCTCACTTGTATGCACAGGTTTCATCTGTTGGAGCATCAGTCTTTCAAGATAATGATTGCGTTGCTATTTTAAGTTCTATGAGTGGTACCTAACACAATGATGGGGCATAATCAAGATTGGTTATCTATAAGCAGTGAACAGAGTTAATGGGGTACTCTCTAACATTAGGAAGTGTTGGGAAATTTGCATGTTTCAAAAGAGAGATAACACTTAGCCCACTGATCCTACTAGGAGTAATAGTATTCTCTGGGAAAATGATTAATCATTTGAAATTTAGAGATCAAGAAGAGAGGTAGGAAAGATGGGTTTTGGATGATTTACGGGTCTTTACTTCTATTATTGATAATTCTATATCTCAAATTTAGGATATATATTTTAAAAGCTATATTATGCTTAGAATCATTATATAGTATTTTAAATTTTAAACTTCAAACTCAGCTTATATAACATTCTGGTCTGAGGCATTCTTCATTCAGTCAGCCATTCACAGAACACTATAGACAGAGGGTCCAGAGTTTTCTGCTTTGTGCAAATTTATCATGTGGCTCACGATCACAAATCTTTTGATGTAAACTGTCAGAAGTGCATTGAAATGTGACAGTCTTCTACACATATACTGAGGCCAAGGTATCACGTCTAATAGCAGCTAAACTCACAGCAGAGGATATTGACTGACAGAGCTCACTAAAATTGCTTGGAAATCCAAAATGTTGGCTTTTGAATATCACATGTATAGAGAGTTCTTGAGATTAAACCTTTAGCAATCAGGAAGCCCTGTGAACCATGTGATATTAATACTATGTATCTTCATTTATATTTTGCCTCATTACATTTGAAATTCTCTGAGGGATTTAATGTTGAAAGTAAGAAAAATTACAATTGAACTTATTAGATTTATATACAATTATAAGTGGAAACCATATGAATGTACTTTTTCTGAGACTCTTGTTATATCACTGAAGGTTAACCCCCTTGTAGTAAGTAGTTTAATGTGCTTTCAGAAACATGTATAGAAATAATATTTTAGAATGCCACATAGATTACAACATCTGATAAAGAGCAATAGACATAAGCTAAAGAATTATATAACTGTGTTGAACATATCACTATAAAATTGAAATCTATTGATTATCCCCCTCATAGAAATATAGTTTAGTAATTGTACATACTTAAAAGTATATGCTGATTGACACAAAGACTTCCATTTGGTCTAGTATAGACAATAATAGATTTCTGAATGTTCAAGCACGGATGGACTATACATATACAACAACTTCAAAAGCTCTACCCAAATGCTCAGAGACCATTGTAGAAGAAGAGATGGAGAAATTGTCAAACCTAGAGGCAGTGGATGACTTAAGAAAACCTGTGTCACAGGAATGGACAGAACATGTAGCTGCACATACAAATTCATGCAAGACCAGATCAAGCAAGCTTATCTCTGAGAAAATTCTAGCATTCACAGAGGAAATGAGCATGAATCCCTACCTCTAAATCCATAGCCATTGAAAATTTTTAGTTTAGGGAAGGAGACCTGTTTTCTCTCAGAGTGGAGTCCCTTGTATGTTGAGCTTACTCCTGTGGAAAACTGAACAGCCATGAGCAATTGGGTGGTCCAAATTGACCTTGATGGGCTAAAAAAGAAATACAAAATTGGGTGAGTGATTAACAGAAGAGAAGATATGGAAGAGTTGGGGCAGAGGCAAATGTGTTAATATGATCAACTTATATGAAATACTTAACTAATAATTACTTTTTAAACAAATCTTAGATCAATTAAGAATTAAACTTCTGTTTTAAAAATATATTTGATTTTATGTTTTGAGAATTTCATACATATATGTGGTGAAATTTTGTCAAATTTATCTCCAGTCTTTCTTCCAACTCCTCCTAGATGACATTGTCTTACAGAACTCTCTCAGCTTTATGTCCTCTTATTTTTTTCCTTTCCTTCTGTTTTTAACAACCTACTACATCTAATTAGTGATTCTTGTATGCACAAAGATGTTGACTCTGCTTCCTCCAGTAGTCATAGCTGTGAGTAGCTCTTCAACTAGGGTAGGTATTGCAGTGCCTTATTCCCTCCATACTAGAGTGTTGACTAGTTTGATCTTATACAGGTCTTTGGTTGGCACCAAAAGTTCGTGATTACAACTGCTCTGTTTAATCCAGAGATACTGTCCCAGTGTCTTTTCCCTTAACTTACTAAAACATATTCCCAAATTTTTGTTCATTTATTGCATCTTGACTGGATAATTATGTTATGGAGGATTTCTTTGCCATTGTAAAACTTGCAGAAGGTGATGGATATCACTATTCTTCCTTTCTTTCTTTTTCTTCCTTTTTTTTGGAATAAAATAAATCAATGAATTCCTTATAACCATTTTACTTAGTGGAGCAAAATTAAAAAAGAAAACAACCATGGCTTTTTTGGCATGATATTTTCTGATCACTCTCAACAGCTAGCATCTGTACATAGTCCACAAGTTGTCACTCCTCCTTAAGTACAAAAGGCAGTTTAATGAGATGCTTGCAATATATAATGTTGCCACATTCAATGTTTCAGTGTCTCATTTCTGGAGAGCTGACATATAACAATCTTGTCTGAGATTATGAATTTCTATATAGATACAGTATTAAGGCTCCTGTTATTTGTAAAATATTCTGCTATGATGTAGACAAAACTATCATTTTTATTAAAATTTAGTTACCTCAAGTCAAGCTTCAAATATCTGAATAGAAATAGCAAACTTCAAAGTGTCAGAGCTCTAAATTCTATTAGCAATGAAATTGTTATTATTTAGCATACACAGCTAATGTTCCTGATAACTATATCTCACAGACACTAAGGCAACTGCAGGGATGTTTATGGAAAGCTGTACCTCTGGGTTGAATAAAATATCTTTAGCAGCCCAGGCTACGAATGAAAAAAAAAAAAACCATGTAGAAATCCCTTATTTCTCATTTTGAAGGGACTGAGGAATGAACCCAGGGACTCATTTCCTAATCTACATACCCAGCCGACAATATAAAATTCCTGAGGTGAGAGGTATGTTATAAACGTGTTTAAACTGGCAAGTAAAATATTTAAGATGTTAGAGCAGCAGGGAAAACAGAGAATTAAACTATCTGAGTTGTGCCTTTCTGACTTAAGTTCAATGAGAGGATTTCTTTAAAATAATTTATTATGCTAAATAGAATAGCTAACACAGACATTTAGATAGCTAAATATTTATATATTGTACTAGGAATTCAGTATAATTTTCTCTTAAATACTGTTTTAATTGTGTAAAGTTGATGATTCTCTCTCTTAAACACAATTGTGCGTGTCCCCAGGGACAACAAAACACAATGCTTATAACTACATTTTAAAAATTAAGTTAAATGGCTATGAAGATGTTTCAGAGCAGAAGTGTACTGGCTTTAGGTATTTGAGACCTTGAGTTTGAATCCAGCATCTACATAACAGGTGTGATGTGGTCTTGTCCATGTCTGTAACAACAGAACAGAGGACAGCAAAGACAGAAGTGTTACTGGAGATTGCTGGTTTCCAGCCAGCCTAGGCAAAAATCTCAGTGTTCAGATTTGTGGAGAGACTGTCTCCAAGGAAAACACTGCAAGTGGTAGAAGAGGACACCACACACCCTTCTCTGGCCTTTGTACATACACAGGCATGCATAAACTCTCAAACAGAAAAGCACATATGCCACACACACACACACAGAGAGAGAGAGAGAGATAGAGAGAGAGAGAGAGAGAGAGAGAGAGAGAGAGAGATTCTGTACAAAAAGAGAAAACATTTCTCTTCCTGTAATTTCTTTACCTCCCAAACCCCCACTTTAGCTCATACCCCTGCTTAATCCTCATTCTAATGTCCTGCTTCCTTCTTTACATTACAGTTATGAGCATGGACCATAAAGCCAAATATAATGTGCCTTTAAAATGTTTATAAGTGCAGAGGGAATAGCACAATACAAGCGTTATGCAGAGAATACGACATTCTTATAGTTTTGCCCTAAATAGTTAATTTTATCGTCATCGTCCCAGATTATGAAGGCTTCAATGGATAATTAGCATCTCTCAAACTAGTGGCTAGCTCTGATTCTTTTCACTTAATTTATAAATATAATTACTTTTTAATTTTAAACTTTACAGTCATTAGCATGCTAGGTTATATTAATTAATAATCTTTCTATAGATAGTACCCACAGTGCTACACATATCTTCTATAAAACTTTATTTTACTTTTTTTGTCTATGCCATTATCTAATTTGCTGATTAAAATATAGTTACAAGAGTTTAAAATCTCCCTGTTACATTCTCCTGGATACTCAACCTTAAGCAGTTGTTAGGATCTGAATGCACATGCATTTGAATGACCAGAACTCCACCAAACTGCTATTCTTCTCACAAGTGTATCATGTAGGTCTGTCAAATTTCGTTTGAAACATAGACTCACTATGTGAATGGGCCATATGAGGCCCATAAAGAAAATTCAGAGCACTTAAAAAGTTGCTATGAATCTGTAATCCCATCACTTTTACTTATCTCTGGTAAAATATCTGCTATTTATCTTATCTCAAGTCATTTTAGAGAGTTTAAAAATGGGTGGGGAATACCTGGGATGATCATTTCTCATGCATAGAAGTCTCAAGGTAGGCATCATCAGAGCTATTTGTCACTTTTTTCCTGCCTCTGCCCTTGTGTGACAGCAGCACGTTTGCGTGATGGCATCTGAAAGGTCTCCATTACTCAGAGAATTTTCCAATCCGGGCAGGTTGTTGAAAAAGATTTTCCTTGATACTAAATGAATACAATAGCCACAGTCCTTTTATCTTCTTTGTTCTTAACAGGCTGTCAATCAATATAAAATACAAATATTCATATGCTAGAATGTATGCTACAAATGGCCCACTTTCGAATTTCAATGCCTTATAAATAGGAAGCAAGGACACAGACTTGGACATCATTGAATATTATTTGAACAATCAGACACTTGAGGAGTTATGAGTATCACAAAAGATAGGTAGAGAAATGCATGAACTTTTGGCACTTGATGGTGGCTCAAAGACTACAGTCAGTTTTCTTCTAGAATAAGATATAAGAAAGGCCACATATTCCAAGAGATAGTCCTACAACCAGGTTTACACAGCCATACTTAGTAAACTCAATATATTTGAAAGCATAATACATCATATTGGGAAGGAATACTGATGGGAGATAGAGGAGAAGTCAGAGGGGAGGGATTGGAAAGTGGATCTTTCAAAAGAAATATATCCATATTTAAAATTTGCAAAAAATATAAACAATTGTTTAGAAGAGAAGAAATGTTATGTAGATGCATATGATACATTTTAAAATAAATTAGAAAAATATCATGACACGAAATCATTCATATAACTATATGATTTTCAACTATATTAGTGGGAAAGACAATAATCAAGATTCCCCTGAGTTCTGCATGAACATTTCAAAGATTGCTGGTTTTTAATTGGGGTCCTTGTATATGATGGTTTGTTTCCAATTGTAAAGATTTATGGACAAACCAGAGAAACTGAGAAGTAATGAGAATTCTAAGTATTTTCTATAGTAAATAAGATATGAAGGATCTGTAAGTTTCTTTATCTATTTAAGAAAGAAAATTATGGGAAAGTTTGATTGTAGTTAAATATTGCAAGAATGTTGTTTATCACTAGAATGTAAGTGTCAGGGTGTATATTTGCTAATCCTGTAGTATCAATTTTCAGTTTGAGGCTCCTGCTTATTATTTAAACAAACTGAATATCTTTGATTTTCAAAGAAATAAATGATGTTTTTCTTCTTGTCTCTTTGTTTTGAAAAACAGTTACTTAGTGAAAACAATGACACCACATACTCAGGTCACACTATTTACATTGGAGAATTGGAATAAAGAACAAATAACATACCTATTAAAAGTAGGTTTACGGAGGCTAGAGAAACAGTCCAGTAGTGAGCAGTGTCTTATTTTTCAGAGGACCTGGGTTTGATTCCTAGCACCCATTCAGTGTCAGGAATGGTCTGAGGCTCTAGTGCTAAAGAATCTGAAGCATTCATGCCACTATAGGCATAATGCATATGTGTGTTGCACAGCTATACATACAGAAAAACATATATTTTAATGTAAAATAAAATTAGATTTATATGCCTATGGCTCCCTATCAAATATAAGTGGCAATATGAGATAAAGATATGTATATGTAGCCATGTATAATTAAATGTTTATTTAAAAACACTGAAAATGAGTTTGCTTTGTTTTCATTCTATCATATGTTTCTCTTTGTCTGTCTATCTCTCTATCTAACTATCTAACAGTTATTGATCACTTATCTATCATCTATCAATTTTTCTATCATATCTACCACATTTCTATCTTATATAAATATAGTAGACACAAATTTATATTTTCAATGAAAATAGAAATTTTGCTGCCACAAATTTTGTGAACAGATGTTCCTTCTAAGACTTCCAAAGACAGCTTCAAAGTGTGTGTGACATTGATAGACCTATGAAACAGATGACTTGGAAGTTGTTGGCATTGTTTCATTTTCTTTGGAAAGATAACCTCTTGCCTCATCAATACAAATTCTTCCATTAATATTTCAGTTTATATGGATATATCAAATTAGACTAGTCTGCTCACAAGAACACTAAAGTCATATACACACAATGTGGAAAGCCTCATTGGGAACAGAGAGAATATACACAAGCAACACCTTATGCGTTAAACTTCCAATCTAGGGCAGGTGTTATTTTATGAATTTAATATGAACACATGGTAGGGTAGGAAACTAGAACCGTGAAGAAAACTGAAGTGAGAGTGAAGATAATAAAAGTACCCTCAGATTCACCATAAAGGCTGCTCATGGCAAAGTATTCACTGCCTATTGCTCTTTCTTTTTACTATGAATACATGGAAATTGGCAGCATTCTTACTGATTTGAGAGTACATTTAAACATAGAGTGCTTTGTTTCGTGTGTATTTAGAATTTACTATTTAGTTTTTGGTGGTTTGCTTTTATGAATAATTCTAGAGTTAAAATATACTGAATTGTTCAAACACTGTTTTACATCATCAAGTTGAATTTTCAGAAGTAAGATTATGAAAATTTAAACATTTCAGCACTTATTCCATACATTTACAAACTGCTTTGTAAGAAGTTATGTCAATTTACAAGGAGCAAGTGAAAGGTTTCTTTAGTGATAAATTGCTCTCACAGTATTAACAAAAATAAAATCATTTTACTACCTTAAGAAACATGCTCTATAGTCAAGATGTGCTTAAACATTGTATACATGCTGAGAAATGTGATGATGGGTGATTTCATGTAAGTGAACATCATTCAGTGTCCATAAACAAATCTAGGTACTGCAACTCTTAGACCCTGTTAGGCAGCAACTTCTTTGAGGCAAAGGGGAGGAAGAATAGGGTGGAGGGCTTGTGGAGGGAGAATCAGGAAAGGGGACAACATTTGAAATATAAATATATAAAATAATAATAAAAAATTCCTGCACTTCCTAAAGAAAGCTTAGGATTTATAGAAGAATTAAACAATCACAAATGTATATTCTACCAAACAAATATACTTATAAAACATATATTGTCCACAAGAAGCTTATATTGACTATTTATTACATATTAGATATTTTTTGGCATTTTCTAAGAATTCAGAAGAAATAAAGATAGAGAAATACACCTCTCATGCATGAAAAAGAAAAAACATGGAATTTAGGTAAATATCAAGCTGAATGCCATGAGTCTGAGATATTATTTCTGCTCCCATTGGAAATGTATATACCATATATAAACCAAAATAAGGCTGATTTGGACATTGGTGTTTTCATTTTAATTTTATTCATGTCACTGTTTAAGATTGGCCTTATTTTTAAAAGGAATAAACTTTTAAATCATCTGTAAGCAATACTAAATAGAAGAACTCCAGCTTGATCATCCACTTATGCACATGTTAATTTCAAATGTTGAAACACATAAACTGGACAAATGGATGGTGTTGATAGGCTGCTTGAACTACATGCTTAATAAATGTAAATGTTATTAAAGTTTTTAATATTGCTTTTGCTCATTTTGTTTCAGTAAGTAGAAAACTGAATCATTTGAAGGAATGGTTTTCTAGAGCAGATATTTCCTTAGTAAATATTCTGATTTGGGGGCCTGAAAGACTGGCTGAATGGTAAACCTGATTTAAAATTTGTCGTTTTTATTTTTTTGAATATGTATATGTTCTTACTTATCTGTAAGTTTACCACATGCATACAAGTGATTAAGGAGAACAAATAACAGTGTTTCAGTTACAAGCAATTGGGAGTCTCCTGATATGGCTCCTGGGAACCAAACACAGGTCCTCTACAAGATCTACAAGTACACCCAACTCCTAAAGTTTTAACCTTTTACAGGGGAATTCAAAGGCAGGGAGGCAGGAGTGTGTGGGTGGGTGGAGGAACGCCCTCATAGAAGCAGGGGGAGGAGAGATGGTATAGGGGGGTCTCCAGGAAGGGGGGGAACTGGGAAAGGGGATAACATTTGAAATGTAAATAAAGAAAGAATCCAATAAAAAAATTACTAAGTAAATAAAAAAATATTATTTTATTTATTCACATCCCAAATGTTGCTCCTTGTCCTGGTCCCCATTCACAGATTTCTTTTCCCCCTCCACTTTACCTGTGAGAGAAAGTGCATGCCCAAAGTTATTCCAGAGCATCGTGGGGTTGAGCTACCTCTTCTCATGTGGAGGCTATATTGTCTAAGTGAGTAGAGACAAGGGGTTCAACCTCTTACTTACTGCACTCTCATTACTTAATTACTGTTCTCTCATTGTGTTCTATACATTGTCAGCTCAATAGAATTCTCATCATAGTTATTACTGGGATAAATAAAGTAAAACATGTCTGTGAAGTATATATAACATAGAGCCTGAAAAAGGATGATTGAAGTTCATTGTAGAGATCCCAAAGAAAATATCAGTATACTCTCATCAAAGAGCACTCAGCTCTATATTAAAACAAACTATAAATAAATATGCATAAGGAGAGCTATTTTCAATATTTCAAATATGTTCTACATAGTAAATTAGACAGGCAACTAACAGTTTATTTTATTTTATTTTATTTTATTTTATTTTATTTTATTTAAAGCTAAGCAATGTTATAGTATGCCATTCTATTAAAGGTTTGGCAATTAACATGGCTATTATATATACAGTAAGAGTATAGAAAACAGCAAAGTGTTATTCACACATATTTCTAAAGCATGAATATCCTCTCAATTGTAGGTCCTTTTCACATGTATGAGCACTGGAATGTGAAGACAGAGAGAAAACAAGGAGATGTGGGATGGCCAGAGGCATCTTTATTGATGATTCCATCATAGTGCATTTACAGGGCAAGAAGGAAGGAATTAAGAAAAAGCAACCCAATAGAAAATAGAAAATTCAAGCAAGCCTAGAGGAAATTATATGTCAAGACCTAAATAGGGGTACAAGAGAATTCACATTAAGTGCTTTCTCTCTCTCTCTCTCTCTCTCTCTCTCTCTCCCTCTGAGTGTGTGTGTATGTTTAAAGAGCCAGGTGAAGCCAAAGGTTTTTTTGTACAATTTAAAGAGAGAGCATATTAAAGAGAGAAAATATTAATGTTTTGGAATGAATGAAATGCACAGAGACAACAATCTTACACAGAACATTTGAAGCTCATAATTTTATTTTCTTCTCCATGTCATGGCCAAAAACGCATTATCCCTCTTAGGAAAAGGTTTATACTTGGTGAAGACAAATGTTTTCAAAAGCTTTTACTTTTTTATACATACATGAAAAAGAAAAACAATATGTACATGAAATTAAGCACATACACATAAATATATGAAAATTAAAGAACTGAAAAAGTCACCTACCATCAAAAGGTACATGATTTTATATTTATTTTTGAGGCAGAGAAAATCATGGTTATATAGCACAGTCAATATACAGAGCAAAGTCTTCTTAACATGAAGTCAAACCCTTGATGGCTATATACAAAATGTTCTGGGTGTATGGCTATATTCTAAGGATGCAAATCCAAGATAGTCCTGATTTTATACAACATGTGCGATAGCAAAATGTTTCTGATGAAATAAGATGAAGTAGAAAAAGAGTGAATCAACATGAAGTTAAAAGTGAGAGTGATGAGTGCTTCCAGGAAGCCTTGACACTGATGAGTGTGGTTCCCAACAATGCTGACTACCTAAAGTCAATCCATGGGTTCCCCAAGGCAGGAAATGAGAGTCAGAAAGTTGTCCTGTTTCATTCCTGCACCCACCAATTCCTATCCACACAAAAGCAGATTGAACAATTAATTGATTCATTAATCAGTTAAGTAATTAATTAAAAAGAAAAATAATGAAGAGCAATCCAGGGAAAAGAAAAAATTGGAAATTAAATCTTTAATTTTGAAAAAAATATAACTGACATTAGGGGAAAACAAGGTGTGAAGAATTTAAAGAAACAAGATAATAGTGGCTCAAAATATTGCATGAAAATGAATATTTAGTTATAATAAGCAGAGAAATGAAAATTAATTATACTTTGATTCCTTAATATGACAGTTGATTTAATTCTCAGTAGAGAAAATAGATAATTTAGTGGTTTCCCTTTTATGGTTGACTGGAATTTATGTGTGAAGTGTTCTGCAGGATGTGCATCCCAAATGTCTAAATGTTAATGAATTTGGTGTTCAGTGATTAGCACAGACTATGAAAAGATCTGGTGGGAGAGAACCATGGCATTGCTCAGTCTTCCTCGGAAGGATACTTTCTGCTAATAATGTGGTCAGGTGATTGTTAAGTCAGTCACAGATGGGTCTTGCCCCAGATACTTTAAGCCTTCTTTCTTCTTTCTTACATTCTCCTGATGCCAAGAGAATTATAGAACATATTTATATCTGATATAAATATCAAGATAGGCTATTTGGCCACAAAACTTTATTCTAGAATATAGATAATCTTTGTACAATGTTTGTTCCAGTAATGCAACTTAGAAACTGAAAATCACTTAAAACAACTAAAAATGGCTAATTCTGTGTGAAACTTTCATCTCCTGACATAAGGTAAAAGTGATAGGATAAAAAATAGAAGTGGAATAAGTCACTACCGATCATAATCTGTTAGATTTCTAAAGTGATCGTTTGTAAATATTACACAAATTCCTATCTCTGAAAACACACAAGTGCATGCACAGGTAACAGAAACAATCAAGGTTGATAGGACTTTTAAGGCTGAGTCTAATACTAAATATTAGTAGACTTACATCCACATACAGAGGAGAGAATTGACAACAAAATCAGCTGTAGAAAAGTTGAAGATAAACTAATGGAACGAAAAGCACTGGGGAAGTAAGCATCACAGGGTATAAAATAACTATATTGCACATCACTGAAAATGCCCACTTGTGGATTGTTGAGAGGAAAATTACAGTCTTAAAGAAAAGGTGACTGCTCCCCAAAGAACAGAATGTATTGCAAAGCACAGACTTATAAACTCTGTTCCTTGCAAGAAATGAGATTAGATTCTCTATTTCCTCACTCATCATAGCACACGTCACACAGCAGACCCAGTGCTGAAAACCTTGGCCATATCCGTATTCATTCCCAACATTCTTTCATTCATGTCTCCCAAGTGTCATTCCTCTGTCTCTCCCCTAGCCCATCCTCACACTTCAGAATAGCCAACAAAGGATGGGAGACTCCTTTTCTCACTCTCTAGTTGTACAAGTTTACAGGTCACACCCACTTTTGGTTGTTCCTTTTACCTATATTTGTCTCCAAATATCCAGTTTTTCTAAGCAACTTTCAAATGAGATCATGTAATAGGTATTGCTGACAAGCAGAAAAACAAAAATTAATGTAAGTACTCACATGGAGTTGAAATGTGATTTAGAAATCTAAAAATGTTATCTAAAATGTCTCATGTTTTTGGATTGTATCAGACTTAAGATATAGTTCACTTTGTAAAGCAATTTAAAAAAGAATAAATCAACAATCTCTTTAGGATGTATCCTGACTAAAGTATGTAAAGATGTGATTCAAAAATTATATTTACATTTTATTAGAGGGATGAAGGATGATCAATTAGCAGCCTTTCTGTGTTTGAATGGTTTCTGGTATTGATGATGATAGACTCACAGGAGTTTGGGGAAGGGATCTTTTCCTGGTATAATGGAAATAAGAAGCCCTCAAACTTAAGAATAACAGTGAACTTGTCTTTCATTTTAACAATTATTTCCTTTATTTGTGTCCATTTTTGTAGTATGGTTAAGGGAATTATGCGCTCTGCCAAGACAGCAGCAAGAACCTCCCTGACCTCACAGGATTTGGTAACTGTGCCATGGAATTTATTTGCTTGACTGAGAAATAATGGTGATACAGTGTTACTCCAGTCAATTTTGACAGGCTTTGTATTTATCTATTGCATATGTACCAGGTATATAGAGGGTAATTTTTCTGGGTTCATGAAAGAGATGCTCCTGACCCAAATGAAAGGAGCAATAGATAGAAAGGTTCTGTTTATCTAAACTTCAGGCTCTGCTCTCAAAGGAGGAAGCAACTTCATGTATGTGACCTTCCCCAGCCCCTGAGATTGTCATAGCAAGGCCAGATTCATAGACTGAAGGTGTTTGTCAACAATAATGATAGAGCTCACTGTCAAAGTTCTGTGTTAAGACAGTGTATGCATGTTTATAAGTAATGTTTCATTCATGCATATTATTTCAACTTCTACTTTCTATAATATTTTATTTATGCAGAAAACTTGTGTCCAGACTTGATCAATTTGCTTCAAGAATGTCAGCAAGTTGGAATTTAAAGTTTTAAATCACACAGCTAAAGATAATAATACTTAACACAACAATAAGGCATAAAGATTATAAACCTCAAGTGGATATTATTGTAGAGTCTAATGTCTACATTTTTGAAAAACTTATTTATGCCAAGTCTCTTTCATTTTTATCAACTTGGTCAGTTTTTAAATTAAAAAATGAATTCCAAACACTTGTGTAGAGAGAAAAAAAAAGCCTTTTGCACATAGATAAGCACTGGAGAAGCTAGGAAAATTAAACACAGTTTACCTCATCAGTGGAATGAGGTGCATAGTTGTTCTTCCTAGAATGCTGGGAATGAGGTAATTTTACTGCCTGGTTACTCTTTGCTCTCTGATTAGATTGGCTCTGCCCATATCTTCCAGAGATTTTGTGTATACTTACCCCAGACCCTTTCCCCTTAAATCTTGAACATTGCTTTTAGATCATAAAACCTGTCCTTATGAGTAATGTCACTTTTGCTCTACAACAGCCCAAGTGACTTCTATGTTATATGTTATGGCAGGGCCAGTCCTGACTCCCACAGGCATTGTATTTATTTCAGTTTTTGTCGGTTTGTTTGAGTCATCCTCCCTTGAGCCTCATATTGAGCATTGTATCTAAGTCAATAAGAAACCATCTTAAAGATGAAGTCATATGTACTTTGCAAAGAGCCTTACTGTAAACATATATTAAATTGTTGTACACTTGTGATTGAGTTAATTCTTATAAAAATACATTTTTTCAAAATTGAGCTTTGCTTAAGCATAGCTAAGTAAATGATGTAGTCTAGACTCTAGAAGTCCCAGTCTAGTTCAGCAGTACAGTTACCACAGTCAGTACTGGGTTGAGCCTGTTCTTATCTCCCCCTGATCATTTTTCTTTGCCTGCTGTAAAGCCTGCAGGGAAATCATTACAGGCTTCAAGTTTAGATACCTTAAAACACAGAGCATTGAAATATCTTTGAAGTATAATCTCTCTTTTTGAAAAAACATTTCTTAAATTTATTCTCTCCTTGTGACCATTCAGTGTAAGAGGCAGAATGTTGATTCATAGTAAATTTTAATTGTGCTTACAGAGTCCTATACTGGAAGTAAAAATTGAAATTAGAAGCATATCAAGTCTTAAGAGATGACTCAGTTGGTTAATTTTCTGTTAGGACTCCATGCATTTTATGGAAAATAATGTACAAAGCAAGACAAGATGGTGCCTGAGTTCACTGCCCAGCCTAGTAAATCTATGAGCACTTGGTTTGGTGAGAGATCCCATGTGAAAGCAGGGATAAAAGAAGAGGTCAGATATTGACCTCTGGCTGCCACAGGAGGCATGTTTTTGAAAGCACACCAACACACCAACCTACACTATGTCTACTCATTCCAGCTCATCATAGAAACACTTCCTTAACTTTGAACTTCAGATATGGTCTGGAACCATATGTAGCCACCATCTGATCAGAGTTATTTTTTCTTTGTTCCTTCATTCTCAATGAAAAGGCAACAGCAGGTAATTGTGAGCACTAGTCCAAAATACAATTTGTCTCCTATATTAAGTAAATTTGAATTGCATTTAAGAAAAGATGGGGAATTGTACCCAGAATTATAGAATTGTTGTATCTACCCAATCTTTATGCCAAAGTGTTCTTCTGAACAGTTGATTTTTCTGCTGCTCCTATGTGTAGGGAAGAAAATAGATGATATTATGTCTAGAGTGTGTATCTGTCTTTCTATCTAAGTCATTTCCTTTTTGCCATTTTTTTTTACTTGTTAAAAGCAAATAATTCACATATCTTACATGCATATGAGACAATATTGAGTACAATGCATTTCCCATCAATTCCATGCATATTACTAGTAAGGTTTTCCATTCCAAGTGAGTATTTGAAAGTCAAATACTTTTATGCAGAGAGAAATAGATGAGGGAAGTCTTGATATACACACATGCTCCTCTATTTTAAATGAGGCTCTGAAGAAAGGTGCTCAGGAAGGGAAACAGATGGACATGTGGATGTGAAGTTGTTGGGCAAGAAACACAGCACAATCAGTTCTGACCCTCTAGTGAGTCTATCTTACCACTCTGATACAGTGCCTTTCTGAACAGTTGATTATTCTGTAACTAATACATGTAGAGAAGAGAAAGAGATGATGTCTATGTATCAGTTTTCTGTTGCAGTGTAATGAAATATGCTAGGACATCCAAGGTTCTTTTCTGAGATATAAGGATACAGGTCATGGCAGTCTGTAATTGTGAAGATTTATGTTCATGATTAATCCCTCCAAATGGATGACTAAACTTGTGGAAATAAGAAGCTCTTTTGCATGTTAGTTTTAAAATTTTTCTTTAGTAATAAGTTCTTCTTTTGTATACTTCTATCAAATAAGTGCATACTAAGAATTAGCAAATTAGCTAAGAATATAAACTAAAATATGTAATTAGGTGTTTCTAAGTTACAAAAGTATATATAAATGGGGAGACATTAATATTTAGGATGTTTGGGACCATAAGTCCAAATTTTACACTGTATAGTAATTTATGTCATGAATTTGGGAAGGAGAGATGAACCATGTAGACTAGAAGCACACCTGCATTGGCAAAATAATTTGTTGATAGTAGAGCAATTACACTAGATTCTGAACAGTGCATGCCATCTGTATATTGTCAACCTCAAAAACATGCTCTACTTGGGGAGAAAAGAGGTTCAAGAGATAACTGAGATATAAAATTGCTACCTGTCCTTACATATGTTAATTTTTTAAATGGTTTGAAAAAGTAGAGGAAGCCAGCTACCTGTAAAACAAACAGAGAAATATTAAAATAGGACAGCTTCTCAAGTATTTTCTAAAAATTAACCACTTCTTCACTCATTTAGAAAATATATTGATTAAGTTCCAATAAATGTTACAATATTCCTTTATTCAAAGTTGAATGATTAAGATGCTGAATAATTTCTCTAAGTATATCGTTATCAATTTTGTAGAGTTAGATCATACATAAACAAATTAAAGTATATTAAGCCAAGCAGTGTAATAGTCAAGGTCATACAAAAGGGGTAGAGGTGTTCTGGTGGTTGAAAGGCATTGAGATTATAAACAGGATAGTGACTGAGCAAATCAGTAGATAACTGAAGTAGCAAAGATGCTCCTGCGGGGTAGACTGGACATCGATCAGAGAAACAACAAATGTAAGAGTCCAGCACAGTCACATGTTGGGTGGCCAATGTGGTTTGGATTGAGTGGATATGGGGAAAACTAGGAGAAAATAAAGCAAGGGAAAGGAATGCCATAGAATTCTAAATACACTGGGAAAGTAATTGAAGAAAACCTTCTGATGTCAAGACATGCATTGACAGGCAAGGAACCACTTATACATGCATCATATAACAGTACAGTCAGGGATGCAATGGCTCAAGAGTTGCAAACTTGCTGCTTTTGGAGAGATTCAGGTTTGATTACTGGTACTAACATGGTGATTTACAGCTGTCTATCTCTCCAGTGGATCCAAGGGCTTCTGAAGATATAGACCTACAAACAGACAAAATAAGCTCTCTCTCTCTCTCTCTCTCTCTCTCTCTCTCATACACACATGCAACTTAAAGAAAATAATGTACTCACAACATATTTAATTAATTAAAAATTTAAAACTCTGATCACAATGTCAATTTTGGGAGTTGAATTTAATATTTTGAAACAATATTTCAAAAATACAATACAAACCATAGAAACATATGCTAATTTAGAAGTCTAATCATTTGCCTAATTGACAGGAGAGAATAAACCTAGGTCTTTGTCATCTGAAACGAATAAGGACACAATTCATAACAATTACACATAGTAGTAAAAATATCTGCTTATGACTGCAGTCTTTAAAGAAATCGTTGTTAGTATTCTCAGATCACCTATGCTACAGGAATAGTGTTATTTAAGCTGTCTGGAATATAACATCTCTATGCAGCCCTAATTTTCCATTAACTATGGAAACAGAAACCTACCATTAAACCTATCCAGAATATTTATCAGGACATTTCTTCTGTATATGGAAGCAGTGGTGCGTGGACCTTGTAAGAGGACTCTTGTTTCACAGCTGCACTCAGGTTTCTTACATCATCTAAGCCTGCTGCTACATGAGTTTCTGAAGAATGAAGGAAGGTTAATCAGCTTTGGGAGACATCAGCAAAATTTGCGTCCATTTTAGCCTCTCCATCAAGACTCATAAAATGTTTTGGAAACTACAGGGGAAAAAAATCCAAGCAGAAAATTAAAAAGCAATCTACCAGTTCAATGGAATCCCACCTTCGCTAGACTAAAAACGTTGATAAAATAGCTAACCGCTCATTCACAACTATCTAGAGAGCCATATCTACAAAAGAAACATGAAGAAATACACAGGCTACTGGCAATTTAGCAGGAAAAAATGTAAACAGGGCCAAATTATCTGTCCTATAAGCCAGTGTTTTTGTTTTCTTTCTTAACCCGGATTCTACTAAGATATGAGATGTTGAATTTATTCCAAATAGGGAGCTTCCTTTATTCTGACTTTTGCTTGAATTTCTGCCCCAGATCCTTTTGATCTTAACTGTACTTTCTCATTCTAGAATAAAATTATCTCCAAAGTAACTATTGGCTTTGTTGTTTAAGAAAAGCTATTGACTGTCAGTGTCTTTACAAGAAAACACACACACACACACACACACACACACACACAGAGAGACATACACACACACACAAAGAATCTATGAACAAAGCTAAGTGCTTTCAGCATTCTTTACTGCAGAACATAGTCACACAAGTGCAGCATCTTGAAGGGGGTATTTGGGGAGGGTACTTGAAGAGTTGCTGAGATATCCTGGTCCAGTCTTGCTGAACAGAGCACTGGCAAGGAGAGGGCACAGAAGAGGGTCTGGAGGCTTTATAAGGATGAGCACCTTCTTTGAGATCTGACCTGACAAGGAAGCTTGTCAATTGGCTATGGTCCTTCTATTCTGAAAGTAGGACATTAAATTCTGTTCATCGTATAACACAAGATCAACAAAATCCCTTTGTTTTTGAATTTCCATGAAAATTTACCAAGTTCGTGAAATTTTTAGAAGGAAATTTTGAATAAAATTAAGAAAGCATAATCAATCTCTCAAACCTCACAGGTGGGTGAGTCTTCTCTGGCTTCATTCCCTGCCAACATATTATAACAAGAATGACAGAGTACTAAGCTGAGATTACACTTTAACAACAGAAGGCTTATACTAGGAAGAAGCGATACTGCACTGACCCCATCATCTCCATTTGATCATGGGGAATATAAGACACCGAAAGTTACTTCCTCTGATCAGGGCCCTCATAATTATTGTTTTATTTGTCTTTTAGTAACTCCCAAATACAAAACTGGGCAGAGAGACAGATCAAGGAGAATCCATCAAAATCAGCCCATATTGGTTCGAAGCTGCAATAATGTAAATTGCTGGCAGTGAGAGATGATAAAATGTTTCAAATATTAGCATATTGAGTACTATTCAGGGGAACTGAGGTGGATGAGGGTATCTTGAACACTGATATTAATTCTGTTTTAGACATTGTGCCTCATAGTCATATTTCTGTAATTTAAAGTGTGTTTTGTTATCTACTGTAAATTTTAAAAGTTCATGTTTAAACTAAGGAAGGGATAGTAGTCTTATCCCAAAGGACTATCAGATATAAAATCTACCTTTGCCAGTTTTATTTATAATGGCAGGTTTGTGTGCATGCATGCAGGTCTGTGTGTATTCGTGTATGTGGGGACCATATCTGGGTATTATTTCTCAGGAACTTCCACCTTGGTTTTCAAACAGAGTCTCTTACCTGCCTGCAACTTTCCATGTATGCTAGACTGGGTGAATAGTGAGCCCCAGTGATATACCTGCCTCCTCCTCTCCAGCATTACAATTCCAAACTCAGGCCATCACACAGGCTTTGTAATTGCAGATGCTGGGATCAAACTATGATCCTCATGCTTTTGTTCACATATAAATGCTTTACCTACTGAGCTGTCTCCTCACTCTCAAGTCTAGAAAACTTAAAAGCACTGTTATGCTAAGATTCCATTTTCTATGTCCCTTAGCCCAATTATTCCAAGTATATAGAAACTGCAGTTATCTGTTCATTTTATCTCCAGTTGCTCTTCATCTCAGAGCTAGAATATCATGGAATATAAATGTTGCTGCTCGTGTCAAGAAAGTGATAGGTTGTGGTAGATACAGTGATTGACTAACAAAGGTTTCTCTGAGACAAATATGGTATAAATGTAATTCAAAACTCATGGAATGTTCTTTAAGCAGTTTACAGCAATCTCCATCACTTTATTCTTGCTCCGTGGGGATAGTTCTTATATTCACAGGCTTTCCTAAGCCTGATGCTTTTCTGTGCTTTGTTGTTATTCTGCTTTGGTACTGCACATCTTGAGCATCAGAGAGGGAGGTTATTAACTACAACAACAGGGCACAGAGTGATAGACATTTGTAAAAGATAAGTATCCAGGGAAGGGATTGCTGACATGTAGGCTGCCTTACCAACAGATTCTGTTTACTTGTCACTGAAAGAGACAATGGCCATGATACTTGTGTCATAAAGACAATAAGGAATATGCTAAATAACCTTATCACTAGAAGGGCTGTGGATTTCCCTGCCTTGAGAGTACCAGTCTTTAGTGAGTTAGTAACAATGTATTTTGAGTTCCCCATGTTACCTTATTCAATGGTTTTAATAAGGAAGCACTAGCTGTATCTTTGAACTACAGGAAGTTGCAATCAAAGTGTAGAAATATTACTTTAATATAACAACAAAGATAAACATTTGTTTCTTATCATTCAAGTCCTAAGAGTGAGATAGGTAAGATTTCCTACAAAAAGTCAGGAAGCTAGAGCGAGGCAGGTTTTAGCCTTCTTGGAATTAAAGGCTATTCAGCTCCGGTGTCTTGTTTGGTTTTGTTTCAATGGGCTTGATTGAGACTTGTGGCAACTGTATGTTCTATGTACATGTTATTTATGTATTAATTTAGTGTGATAAAGAACATTTTCCCTGACAGCTTAGCTCTAAGTGCTGAGCACTGGATCAGAAGCCACAAGCTACGGAATGAACTGTAGCAAGGATGCAAACATGTAAAAGTCACTTGTAATGGCCAGTTGATAACCATTTTGATGAGACTTAGAGCTAAGATGGAAAAATATATCTGGATGTGTCTGAGAGGGATGTTCAAATAGAATAATTTAAGTTGTGATGATTACCCTTCACTTTGGAGTCATCAGTGTGTGGCTAGGGTTCTGGACTGCATAAAGAGAAGAGAGTGATCAGAGTAACGGCATTCATTCCATTCATTAGTCTGAAACATCAGATGCAACTTGTCCAGTAAATTCACATTCCTGCTGTCATGCCTTCCCATTCATGATGTACTACACACTCATGATGTAAAACAAAATATAATTTCATTCTTGAGACTGATTTGGAAAGAATACTTTGTCAAATAACAAGACAAACAATTAATATACCATCTCAAAGCATCAACACAGATAATCTAAGTTCTTGCTTAAGTTTCTGCATTCAGTGATAATGTAAAGGAAACATCCGAGAGCTCTAAAGCTAAGGTGGTCTACAGAAAATGATTCTATCGTGTCTCTTAGTCATTCATTAATGTCCTCAGATGTAACAAACCATTCCCAAAACTACTCCCCAAACATCAGACACCCTTAGCTTTCTGATGACCTACCCACTCAATCACAGATGAGTAAAACTAACATCCACTATTATATCAGGCTGATTTTCCTTAGATCAAAATAGTTGAAAAGTGATGCATAAATAATGCAGAAGTAATGTGGAATAAGAGAGACAATAATCAGCAAAATTGCATGAGCTGAGATTTATATTCTTCTATTAGTGCATGCAATATGCTCCCAAATGTTTTCTTTACATGTATACTGAAGTCCAAAAACAAAATCTTGATGATGGAAAACAAATTTAACATATATTTGAAGCCTTCTCTGTAAAAGAAGAGAATAAATAGTAAACATCTGTGATGTGGGAAGTGTTGGCCAAAGATAGGAGGCTATTGGTCAAATGAAACAGTTTTAGTTAAATTAAAAATTGAGATCAAAAGATCTATTGTATAACATGATGAGTATAGTCAATGACAATAACAATTTACTGTACTTTTGATTGGTTAAAATAGATTTTAAATAGTCTCACTCCAAGAATGCATAAGATAATGATTTAGTCTGATTTGTCCTTCTATCATCTGTACATATTTGTAAATATATTGCTTATGGTAAATAAAAGAGTTTTTATTGGTATCTTGAAACTATTTTTAATAAATGGCTCCTCTGATGATTCTAATGTATAACATGACATGTAAAATAATAAGTTAAAACCATATTTTCCCCAATACATTTCTTTAACTGAATCATAAATTGCTTATTCATAGAGAATGCAGAGTCAGTGGCCTTTGATGTGCATTTTGCTCAATCAGCTCTCATAGGAACTTGCATTCATCTTACACTGAAGGCTGCTATACCTCCTTCATTCTCTCTCTGTAGATCAGTGGTCAGTTCTTGAACTTTATGTGAATGAAACCATACACTACTGAAGATATTGAGGCGGCTTAGTTCAGTAGCCCACAATAAAAGCCCTTCTCCTTTGACAAAGGTCCTTGGAGGTGCTACCCTGGGATTCTTCAATTTTCCCCTCGAAAAGTTCTGTAAGACTGTAGAAAATAAAGCCTGTATGGCAGCACAAGGCCATCTAGCCTGGATATGTGAACTTAAGACAAGAGAATTACCAGGACCAACCTTTGTTACAGAGCTAGTCCTCATCAAAAACAAGCAATAAACATCAAATAGTATATCACATAGATATCATCACTGACATAGTCAGGAGGAAATGTGTTACTTTTATCTTTCCTTGGTATTTCCCATTTCACATCTTTTTTAAAACAAGTTTCCAATTTCCTCATTCATTTCATATATATATAAATCTCTATGAATAAGCAATTTATGATTCAATATTTGGGAGGAATATAGCTTTTACTTATTATTTAACATGCCTGGTTATATATAAGAATCATTAGAGAAGCCATTTATAAAAACTAGGTAATTTTAAGAGACCAATAAAAACTGTGTTATTTAATATAAACAACTTATATTTCATATATATAATATATATTAATGATTTGCAACAGATTTGTATATGTACTATGTGTGTGTCTGGTGCTTGTTGTGATCAGAAGAAGCCATCAAATCCATTGTTATAAATATTTATAAGCCAACAAATAGTGCTTGGAATCAAACCAGGGTGTTCTGCAAGAGCAGTAAGTACTCTTCTGAGCCCACTCTCATGATCTCCTCAACATCCTACTGAAAAACTAAATAACAAAACTTTTACTCTTACTTAGATCATTAATTCTATAGGCATTTCATTAGTTCTACCCCTCTGTAGCCTCACCTGTACCATTTAGAGCATCTTCCTGACAGGGTTCTTAGACTCACATTTTGTTCTCATTCAGTTGTTTATTTAACAAACAAAAACTTTCCTGAAGAGAGCATCTAATGAGTTTTGCTTTGTACTCTTCTGTGCGCCATTATGTACATAGATATCAGGTCTGATGAAGTGTTCTTCACTGACTTTTAATTATCAGATATAATGTATCTGTGGACTTATGATTAAATACACTCCATGAATATGTGTCTTCTTCCTTAAAGAATTATAATCACATTGGCTATATGTATTTTGAAATGGAGTCCTTTGACATGATAATTCAGTGCTCTGACTTTGCTTTGCACATTGACTATTAGACAGCCCCCACAGCCCTCCTGGCTGCAAACTTGCATTGAGCAGGAAGCCCCTCTTAAGTTTGAATTCCTTAACTATGTTGATGTGCTCTGTGATGCCTTTTACTTTTGAGTGAGAACATGTGACTCTGTAGCAGTCTAACTTTGAACTAAGAGCAGTCCTCTTGCCTTGCATATAAAGTTCTGTGGGGATATATATCATCATCCCTTACAGTCTTTCTATCAAAGAGATCACAAGCAGGTGTACAACATTATCCATGTCATTTTCTTAGCACTTTTTGTGTATTAGTTCTTATTCTAGTTTCTTTTAAATATAAATCTTGAATACCTTGGTCATTTTCTAAGTCCTACAATTTAAAAACCAGATCCATCATGTTAATTTCTGCATTGCAATATGGTATCTAAGTGGAGATTAAAAGACGATTATATATTTTAGACTAAAATGTCCTCTTAATCTTCTTCTGTATGTCTGCCTGTCTGTCTGCCTCCATCTCATTTTAAGAAGATTGTTTTTCCTACTTCTAAGTTGCTTGAGGATTTAAAGTTAGTTGAAAAGTATAGTCAATACTAAATGAACAAAAAATAGTTGGCCCCTAAAATAAATGGCAGACAATATTAAAAGAGAGGTGAATATACAATTTTTAATTCCTTGAGCATGATCATTCATACAGATACAATGTAACCCAGAGTGATATGATGCATGTCTCACTAATTGGACTAAGAGAATGAATTGTTCAGTTTTGGGAGTATACAAAGGTCATATGAACTATTATTTTAGCAAAGCAAAAGATATTTGAAAGTATGGAAAGAGGAAATCCTTCAGACGGCTGGCCAGAGCACAGATGTAGGAGTCTATAGGTTGATGTATCACTTAAGACATAATCAAGAAGAAGATGGAAGGTGGAAATGAGGCACTTGGGAGATACTGAGGTGGCCAAGGCAGTAGAAGCCAGAATTAGTGTTACTGTTTCTATAAAGTAATTTGTTTCTATTTTGAGGAAGTCAGCATTCAGAGAAGGCTTCTTATTTAAGTTTAGTGTTAGGAAACAAGTTGAGATTGGAGGTCAATTGTTGAAAGTGGAGGCAATATGGTGTGTGTATATGTATGTGTGTGTCTGCATGTGTATGAAATATCCAGTCACAGATCAATGCCAGAGTAATAAGTAACCATTGGGAGGCACACCAACCTAATCGGTTTCTCAGAGGCCCTGACTAATGAACAGAGGTAATTTGAGTTCTATGTCCTCATCCAGGAGTGCGCTTGGCAAGGCCTATCTAGGTCTGGAACCAGAAGATCGTCAAAGGAGTCAAGGTTGCAACTTCTGAAGATTTGACTCTTCCCTTTGGGCATATGTGTCTGAAATATCCCCTGTTATCTTTACCAACACTGTCTTAGTGTTCTGCTGATCTTGGCTGTTTTTTCCTTCAAATAATATAAACAAGACTGTATTTCTTAGTCAACTTGTTTGGCATAAGTCATCAGCTTATGAAAGACTGAAAGATATATTCGAGCTAGCTATTGCTTTTGTCTTGTTTATTATACATCTTGGTTTTATTTATGTCTCATCACACCCTACGTGTCTGGGAAACACTATTATTCTCTTCCACCCTACATATATAAATATTTTAAATACTTTTGAGGATTGTTGTTATATAACTAATAATTTAATCAAACACATGTTGCTGGTTTTGTGGCCATTAAAGATCTTCCTCTATTTTAGTGGAATTAGATATCACTGTTAGTTCATAGAAAGCTCTGATCATCAATGGACGTCGGGGCTGCTCCTACATCTTGACTACTGTGGATAGAGGTAAAATGAGCATGTGTTCTTAAAATCACTTTAAAACTTGATTTTATTGAGTTTTGTCAAATACCTACAAATAAAATCACTACATATCATGGAAACTCTATGTTTAATGTTTTGAGTAACATATATGTTGCCTGAATGAAGGCTGCACCATTTTGCATGATCCAGTTTGGAAAAAATCCCCTTGGCAATTGTTTGTAATTTTTTGGATAATAACTACTAGATGATGTATTTGAATTTTCTGGTGACTGGGGCCCTGGAAATTCTTTCACTTTATGTATTGTTTGTATGTGTCTTTTGAAGAAATGTCCATGAAGGCCTTAGCTCAATTTTATCCATGAGTATACTGTTTTCATATTGATCTGGAGGAGAAGATTCTTATATATTTTGGAGATGAAACCTTATCTCCATGTTATTTTCAAATATTCTTCCTCTAATATATGTTTTATTTTGGTTTTTGTTGGTTTGTTTTTGTTTTTGTTTATTTACTGCTTCCATTGCGATGAGGCTTTTTCTACTTGATATGTAACAATTTTGTCTTTGTTGTCCACTATCTTATTCTATGACTCCCTGTATTTATTGCTAACACTAGTATATTGAAAAGTATGTCAGGTGGGATTTTATTGACATTTCATTTTATTTACTTCAGAATTCATTTTTAACTCTTTATTTCTAAATAGGCTCTTTATACGTCTTCAGGATCAAATATCGAAGTTACACAAAATCATTTTTGAAGAGATTGTGTTTGCTCTGTTTTATATTCTTGGCATTAAATCATCTTAATGTGATATATTTTTTTTAACACCACACATTTTATGATTAAAACTTATGCTTAGAAGGGCAGCTTATATTACTAAATAAATAACAAATATAATATTACATTTTCTTATTTGTTCTCTTTATTATACTATACCCCATAGTTCACATGTAAATACAATGTAGCTCTGATTTAAATCTATCAGACTAAGATGTACTTTATTTATTTAGAGCAAATTAATGTTAATGAAGTTATTATGTGAAAAAAACTGGCATTTGTGCTGTACCTAGGAATTTATTGTTTTTGAATGTTAATCAAGTTATTGGAGACTATGGAAATTATCAAAGAGTTATAGCTACTATTATGATTAATAATTTGAGCTATATCTCCTAAATTCTGATGGTGTCAATCAGAAAACTGAGATATACACAATTTACTTACAGATTGCCAGGTACAATGGATAAGATTAAAATAATTAATTAAATTTGTTTTGAGATCCATAGACTGTGTTTTTCTATGTATTTTATTAATGTGAATGTTATTTATTTAAGATTACCATTTTATTTGAGAAGCACAGTACCTTACTTCTTTTAAAAAAGAGCACACTGTACGATTGGAAAATTGTCACATATGGAGGCTGAATATGATTAATAGAGCGTGATCTGATAGAAATAAACAAGCTTCTCAGGTGACTTAGCTCACAATACTAGCCAAAAGAAAGACTTTCATTTCCTGCCCATTTCCAGTACTTGAAATAACTTGATTAACATCCAAAACCAATAAATTTTTCCAAATATAAATTTTCATTTTTAATTAATTTATTCATTAATATTTTAATTGTATTTATTTTTTAATTATTTCATTTATTTACATCTCGACTTTGGGCCCTCTCTCAGTCCCCACTCTCACAGTTTTTCCCATTTCTCCTCCCCTTTGCATCTGATAAGGAGCTCTCCTCTAACCACCCTGCCCTCCCCCGACCCCTGCCCCAGCCATCCCCTTACCCTGGAACCTCAAGTCTCTGCAGGATTAGGCATATCCTCTTCAACTAAGACCAGACTAGATGGGTCTTCTGCTATATATGTGCCTGGGGCCTCAGACCAGCCCATGCATTCTCTTTTGTTGATGGCTTAGTCTCTGGAAGCTCCCAGAGGTCCGAGTTAGTTGAGATTTTTGGTCTTTCTATAGGGTTGCCATTCCCTTCACTTTCTCCAATCCTTCCTCTAACTCTTTGATAGGTTGGCTGTAAGCATCTGCATATGCCTCAGACAGCTGCTGGTAGAGCCTCTCATAGGACAGTCATGCTGGGTTCCTCTCTGTGAGCACAACATGGTAGTAATAGTATCAGAGTTTGGAGTCAACCCATGGGCTGGATCCCAAGTTGGGCCAGTCACTGGTCGGCCTTTCCTTCAATCTCTGCCCCATTTTTGTCCATGCATTTCTTTGCCACAGGAACAATTCTGAATCAAAAATTTTGTAGGTAGGTTGGAAACCTCATCCCTCTGCTGGGAGCCCTGTCTATCTACTGGAGATTGTCTCTTCAGGTTCTATCTCCTCACTGTTGGGCATTTCAGCTAAGGTCATCCCCACTGAGTGCTGGAAGCCTCTCACATTCCAGGTCTCTAGGATTTTCTAGATGTTCCCCAACTCCCCATCCCACACTGTTGCATATTTCTATTCATCCCTCTGGCCTTCTGGGCTTCTCTTTTTTGTTTTTGTGAATATAATTTGAACGTACATGCATTTCTATAGATTCTAGTTAAGATGAATTTGCTTATCAGGCTAAGAGCTTCTTTAAAATATTGCTTTCTTCAGTTTCTCCTTTCTTTTTCCAGTGACTATCCTTGGTCCCAATACAGTGAATATTCAGGCAATTCTACTTTTAGTCTTTAAAGTTATTGTTTCCTACTGGGTTCCTCCAATATTATTAATTTTGATTGAAACATATCTGTACATATACCTGAGGTGCATTGTGATGCCCTGATTTATTACTAATTTGTAGTACTGAGCTGAGGGCAGTTAGGATCTCTGCCACCTTAAGCCATCATTATTATGACTATTCTCTCATACTTCTCTTCAAGTTATTTTGAGATATACAGTAAATATTCTTCTTTCTTAGACTTAACACACTGCTTTAAAAATGTCTTCACACTTCACACCATTCAACTTATATTATTTTCTTCTTTTTTATCTAGCATATTACAGGCCTGTAAGGATATCCACGCTTTTGTATCTGACTACAGCATGGTTGTCAAGAAGATCCTGTATAAAAGAAACCTCTCTGTGCCCAGTTTACCTATGACTTCTAGTTAATATTTTCCTGTAGGCCTCTTCTCAATTCACATGCGATCCTCCTGATTCTGGACAGCATAGACATTCTCTAAATGATAACTTTCTCTTAGCACCCACAGGAAAGCCTATCCTGAAAGACTTCTGTCTGTGCCTCTTACCTACACTCTGCCTTTCCTCAAAAGCCCAATCACCATACAAGCCTCATTTTTCCATACATTCTGAAATATACCACAACCTTAAAATATCTCCAATTTGACTTCTATTTCTGTCCTACTAGAATTAAACCTCCTTGAAGCTGACATTTCATTGGCTTCTGTTTCCTGTTGGAAATCATACAATATAATAGTGCTGGATACATAGCAGACATTCCTAAACATTTGACAAATGCATGAAATTATGGAACTGTATTCACATTTTTCCAACTAGTATTAGATATATTTCTCACAAAATAAACTTGTTCATTTTATTCCTTGGCTTCAACATATAAAAAAGTCTGTGTAAACAACCTCTCTCATGACATTTTATATATTTTACATGATTTGATCGTTCTTAGTAATGAGGACAACCCACTGAATATTTTTATGCCAATTCTAATAAATTATATTAATATTGTTACTTGTTTTCAATGTTCACACTTAAGTTTAGTGATAAGTAGTCTTTCAAAGAATTTCAATTCAATAAATAGACTCTCACTTATAAGCTGTCATTTTCTATATATACTTGAAAGGATTTATTTAGGCACAGAGAGCCTTTTCCATCGCTAGACATGGAAGTTCAGTTTGAATACTTCTTGATGATAAAATTAACATGCCTAAAAATTAGACTAATAGTTTTATTTACATTGGAAAGCAGTTTTAGGTTAGTCCAATTTAGGTAACTGATAAAGTCACCAGGTGCAAATATGTTTGAAAGTTGGTGTTTCACGTCAAAAATTTTGTGGAACACTAAACAAATACTGACATTTATTTCACAAAAGTATGTGACACAAAAATGAAATGCTTGTCCTACCTGTCCTAAGCTCCATATATTTTCTGAAGCTTTGATTAAAATAAAATAAAACTTGTGAGCTGTTCAATTTTATTGACACAAACCTTGATTGTATCACCCAGTTTAAAATAACTCCCACATATGACCATAGAAGGCAGTTAAAGAGGTTTTCTGTTTGCATTCTATCTGTTGGTCACATATCTGTATCAACACCCTTCAGATGAGATTGCTGTGTGATTAATCTTGAATGTAAGGCTAGGAAACATCCGCAAAACACCGGAGCCACATGTAAATAATTGGAGGCTGCAGTGAGCTGCCTGAATAACTTCGACCTTCTGTCTTGGCATATAGCTTTGCCAATGCTTTAACTTTGAAATAGTGAGATTTGAAACCCCCAGGAAATACTCATTTTATGGTTTCTAACAATAGTAATTTGTCCTTGGTGAAAGAATTATCTCTCATCCCAAATCCTTAGTTACCCCTCCTGCTGGATTTAGAATACATTTTCTTAAAATATGTTTTAATCCAAAAATACGCCTATGACAACATATTTATAACCATTTTGAGTCTTTATATTAATAAAACAAAAATATCTTTTAAGGCTCATATTTTGTAATTTCAATTTATTTTTCCTTCACACATCCTTATGAAGCCTTAGAGAGATGTTTCTTTTAAATTATCTATATCTATTATTATTCTATTGTTTCATTTTTTTGTTCTACAAGAAATGAGAAGGAGGTAAGGAGAGAAATCTTTTGTAAAATGCCTGTCTCTCTGTAGAATGTCTGTTTGGCTTCCTTGCTTTTATGCAGAACAGTGGGCAAAGCTTTGAAGTCAGCAATGCTTGGAACTATTGCTATTATTCACTCTAAACTCAACATGCAGGGGACTGACTGTGGACAGCTGCCTAGACAGGTGGCTGGTACTGTAAAGAATCCCTGAGGCAAGTCACTGGAAAAGCCAGTGAGACCTTTCTGACAGAGCCTGAATTAGCCATCATGAAAAATAGAAATTGTGTGGAAATAGCTCTTAAGTGTCCACAAATTGCATCTCATGCACATTTCTTTCATTGTATCTCCTAATCACGCTGAAATCTGCTTAATTATTACTTTCCTCATTTTCCAAATGAAAACAAATGAGGTCTAAGGAAGGTTAACTTTGTGCAGGTCTTATTTAGGTGAACATATTGTTATGTGGATGGGAAAATCTCACAAGGCCCCATTCATGGGATGATTAGCTACTAATCAACTACTCAAAGATAGAGAATCAGTCTTCTCCGGGACCACACCCTTGATGACAGTTTATCTTAGCCTGAGTTATCAGCCCTAAAACTGTGCATATGAACAACATTAAGTGAACTCAGCAAGTTGTTTTTATTTATACATATGCACTTATATATACAGAAATAATAATTAAAATTATACTTTACAGAGGAATTAGGCCAGACACTGGAGAAAATGACAGAGTGCTATGCAGTAGAAATGATGTCAATATAGAGACTATATGCAAAGTTCTCATAAGTGTAAAAATAAGAAAAATCTAAATTGAGGCGGGATAAAAACAGAAAGGTTAACATATTTGCCAAAGCAAATAGGTGGCACCAGGAGTCTAATATCACTGTTTCCTACCATGTTTTAGCCTCCACTCAGTAGCTTATTTTGCCTACTTCTTGCAGGTGCTCTGCAATATACTAGAATAGAGAGCCTTTACCATGGGTCTCTTCTTCTTCACAAGAGCAGGGATGCCATCAGTGTTTCTATCCTCACCACAACCTGGAAAATTGGCCTGTTATAGGTTTTAAAAGAATACTAGGTAGGCCATACATGGAACTATATCTAGTATTTTATCTGAAATATCCATCTGAAAACTACCAATTTTTTTTAAACAACAAGTAACTATAGTATGTTTGTATATATGTGTTTGGGTGTGTATCTGTATATGTGTTTGTGTGTGTGTGTGTGTGTGTGTGTGTTTGTGTGTCTGTGTGTGTTTGCTCATTAAACCACAGGAACTTATGTGTATTTATGTGAAAGCCAGAGGAATGTCTTGGCTGTACTTCTTCAGGTGACACACACTGATTTTTTTGTTTTGTTTTGTTTTGTTTTCATTTTGAGACAGGGTTTCTGTTTCCTGGCTGACCAGAAATCCCCAGGGATCCACTCATATCCATCTCCCCATAGCACCAATTAAAAGTTACTACCATAAATCACTTTCCCATCCACATTCAGGTTATTGAACTCAGGTTCTTGTGCTTCATGCATAGTAAGAATTTGTCAATAGAGTTGTTATCATGACCATAAATTCTGCCCCCAGAAAATTACCATGAGGAAGTCAAAGAATAACACTTACATAAGAGAAAGTGTACATAAAAATAAACATTGCTTAAACCACAATTTATTCACTGCAATCATCTTCCAAAGTACAAGGAGTTGCTTTGGATGGTCAGGTGACGATGTGCTGACAAAACCTAGGTGTAAGCTTGAGGAGGGCTAGAGACTGAGCAGGGATTTGCCAAATAATAAAGGTAACTAGGGACTTCTTTTCTTCATCAAGAAACTTTCTTTTGCGAAATAAGTAAATGCAGCTTATAGAATTTTGATGCATATTAAATGATTAGTGGATGTAAAATCCACAGCTCAGTGGCTAACAGAAAACATATCCTGAAAAGGAGCCACTTTTCCATTGCTGTGATTCTTCATAAGCTGTGATTCTCTATTTAACGGTTGTCCATGAAACAGAGAAGCCTGAATGGTCTGCTTCACAACATGAGTATGTCAGCAATGGGATAGAACACAAAGAAATGTTCTTTCAACTATGCCAAGAAGAATAATATTTGATCACTATTCAATTTTTTAATGCATCATGCAACTGAGAGCTAGCATATATCTCAAATATATTTTTAAGGAGGTAGAGGTTGCAATGCACTGTGGGAATATTGGAAGACATTGTGGGAGTGGGTAACTGTTCAATTCTTAGTTTGACTCTTATTAGCTTTATGACTTTTGATAAATTACATTATTACATAGTTTTAACAAGCTCATTGATAAAATGGGAAAATAATAATTACCTCATAATTCTGATATGAGAAGAAATAAAATGGAGCATAAAAATAGCATACAATGATGATTCTGTTATGATAGATACTCTGAGAGGCTCACTCCCTCCTGCTTTTCTTTCACCTCTTCATTCCTGTACTTCTGAGTACAACATGGTCCTCCACAAAAGGAATGAGAAAAAACTCAGTGAAAAAAAATCATACGGAGGAATCACGATTGTTGAAAATTCTGATCATCTCACTAGACCTGGTGTTTGCTTGGAACAAACATTACCCATAAGCATGTCTGCTGTGATTTGCTTAGAAAGCAGACTGTAATATTTACAGAGACAGAGAGGGCAGCATAAGAAAGTTAGTGGGATCTGACCTGTGTGGAACTGGCACTGTTTTGTAAAACTCACTTTCTCAGTGTCAGGGATTAGCTGACACTACAGTTAATTCCACATGGATGGGAAAAATGCATGCAGTAGCCTTAAGGGATCTCACTCTGCAATGCCTGCTTCCTCCAGATTATTCTGTTTGATTAAACAAACAGAGAAATAACTCTTCTAGAAATATATAAATATTATTTGAATCAGGGGTATGGGTGTAGTGCTTCGAGGAAGAAACGCTTTGGAATAAGATGTAATTTATGTTAATATAGTTCCAGATAATGATAACTATCTTCCAAATGATCTTTTTGATTGACATCATATTCTGTCTTCTCACAGCAGTAAAAATATCAAGGAAAAGTTTTAGGGGAAACTCCCTTTTGATATTTAGATCATGAAGGGAAAAGAATTACAAATGTATAATAGGATGCAAAAAAAAAACTCCAGGGGGGAAAAACAGATAGTTTTGTTGCTAAATATATTATTATTTATCATTGAAGAAATCTAAAAGAATATTCTTAGACAAATTTTATTAATAATTACTTGGCAATGATTATTAGAATGAAAAAGAAGAATTTAGGGAGGTGAGTCTCTTTTATTGCATAAGGTTTTCCAGCAAAGCTGTGCTCTCTTTATAAATCCTACTTAGGATAAGAAAATGCTTTGTTTGGTAAGAGCACATACTGCTCATAAGAATGATCTGAGTATGATTCCCATACAAGGTGGCTCACAACCATCTGTAACAAAATCTCTATAGTATCAGGTAACTCTATCCTCTGCTCACACCTGCAAACATATATGCATACCATATACATACACTTACACATAATTTAAAATGATTTAAACATAATTATTCCTAAAGTCTTTATAATACATAGTTAGGAATTTGTGTTATTTTAGATACACACACACACACACACACACACACACACACACACACACACAGAGTTTGGGTTTCTAAGAAGACTAATAAGTCAAGTTAGTCCAGAATTACCACAGAATGAAAATTGTTATAAGAAATTGCCTTGGCTCAAGTCAGAGTATGATGAGATTTCATTCTGAATATCTTAATATTTATTCTAGGTTGCTTGGTATTGTACACTTCTCTATTAATGGATTATGTAGCCATATCTTGACTCAAAATACAAGCAAATATGAATATTCACAGTATCTCTGGTTTTCTGTCCTTTACATTGATCTTAGCCAATTCATAGTTCATAGTTGGGCACCTTCTGCTTGGTTAATTTCCTAGCTTTTGTTAGAGTTGAGAGCTATAAGTTCATATCCAAGCCTGTTTCATGGTGAAAAAACAACTCATCACAAGAATCAAAATGTACCACACTTCTAGCCATTCTTAGCATTTACTCATGATGGCACCTTTATTATTTGTAAGTCTAATAAAACTTTAGCCTTTTGTGACTGAGGGACAAATGAAATGAATGAATATTTAAGATAGCATGAAAAGTTCTTACTAGAATCTGAATGCATAGTTGGACAAAGCCAGAGCATTCTTTGTGGTGGGCTGTTGGTGGGACTTCTATGAATTCAGTATGAGAAACCGTAGTAAATAGCACAGTTTACCCAGTGCACTATATACGTGCTGGATGCTACCCATGCAAGAGAGAAGCTACACTAAGTGCTTCTGTCTACACAAAACAAGACACTTCAAATAAGACTACCATGCCTTTAACATAGAGAGTAGAACCAATGCAAGAATGTTGTCCACACTAGAGAGAGGTTCTATTTAAGAATTAGTATGTTTTCAACATGAAGCAGGACAATTCTCCCACCACTAATGATGGTATGCTCTGCACACAAGACAGAGTAGTCACCCAAGTCTGGAATGTTCTTGCTATGAGGCAGAGGCCCACCCCAATTGGGAGAGGATGTTCTTTATATTAAAACAGTCCTCAAAATGTTCCTTTATGTCTACACATCTTACTTCACTGACAAAACCGATTTTGCTAAAGAAAGATGCTGCTATTTTCATGATAAAAAACATTCTGGAAGGAAGTAGGTATGAGTACTGTTGAAGAATCATAAAAACCACATGTGAAATGTACATATTTTTTCACTTTCTTATGTATAGATGACTAATTAAAACAATGCATATTTAATGTATTCAACTTGATGAGTGTTGAATCATTGCATCTGTGCCACTATCTCCACTATCTTGGTCTAAATCTTCTTTGTTGTCTTGTGAAAATTTCTCCTGCCTTAGTAATTATATCATCATGATTATCACCATCATCACAAGTAGCTATGAACATTTAATATGGAAGTAGTCCATTTGACATGATATTTACAGGTAAGCACCATTCTGAGTACTGTGAAGACAAATATATTACCCTAAGATTCCCTTACCTTATATATTGAAATTTCTGTTCTTTCTCCAATACTTTCCAATTACTCTCATTCTTCAACACTCAAACCCTAGAACTTGCTGTCTACTTTATGTTTCTAAACTCTCCCTTCTTGGATATATCACAGAGAGGCATCATGAAGCATCTTTCTCTTCTGAGCCTCATTGATAGCACTTATCACAATGTGTTCCATGTTTCTGGCAAGTATCTAAGTTGATTTTTGTTTGTTTGTTTGTTTTATTTTGTTTTGTTTTTAATTTCAAGCTCTGTCATGGGATGCACTAAAGTGAATGAATATGAAATTCTATTATATTAAACATCATAAGCCATGAGAGTTTCAAAGAAGTAGGAGTGATCTCTTTTAGATCTCTTGCCACCATCAAGTCTATACTGCAAATTGACACATTTCTCAAAGTACTTCATATGTAGGCTTTTTGGGCAGCATTGAGTATTGAACCCAGGATCTCATACATGCTAGATAAATGACCTGATAATGAACCTATAGCTTCAGCCCAAGAGAATACATTTCAAATGAGTGCAGTTAGAATGATGAGGAAATGAGGTAGTAATATTATAAACCAGTCTAATTCAATCATTTTACACTATATATCTATAGCAAAGTATCACATTGGATTATAGGTACATAAAAATGTGTGTCCAATAAAAGTAAGGAAGAAATTCCAATGTATAAAGCATTCTAAACTTTTACTTTTCATCTAACAATAATATATATATATATATATATATATATATATGAGAGAGAGAGAGAGAGAGAGACTCTATTTCCTACCAGTCATTTCCTCCTGTCAGCATCGACAAAGATCAGACCACTTGTTTTTGAATGATTGCTTCAATACTTGATTAATTTTGTTGTCTAACTTGTATTTTGTATATAAAAATATATAACTCTATTATCCAATGCAATTTTAGTGAACCCTCCTGCTTCTATCCCAGAGCACATTCACATATCTCAGCCTTCATCATTTAAATCCCTTTTCTTACTAACTATAATATCATTTTTTCCAGTATTGAAAATAATCATCATCTTTCTTTCTTTGAATGTTTATTATTTATTTATTTTTTGATAATTTATTTACATTTCAAATGTTTCCCCCTTTCCAGATCTCCCCTTTGGAACCCCCTACCCCCTCCACCCCCTGCATCTATGAGAGTATTCCCCCACCCACCCACCCTCCCACTCTTGTCTTCCCTCCTTGGCATTCCCCTATACTGGGTAATCTAACACCCTCAGGCCCAAGGGCCTCTTCTCCCCCTGATGTCCAACAAGACCCTCCTCTGCCACATATCTGGCTGCAGAAATATTACCATTTTCTAATAAAATAATAGCAAAACTGCAGTCAATTCCATCTAAGATTTGGTTATTATATTAATTCCATTGCTGATTGTTAAATTCCTCTGAAAGCTAATTAGATAGTTATCTGATTGTGGGGAGCCTCCACTGAGTCAAGAAGTACACAAGTAGAAAATGCTTTAAATAAACTGTCTTACTTGATGGCTTCTTTCAGTGCCTGGGAATTAGTGTAAGTATAAGTGAAGTTATAGAAATTCCTCTCAATACTTGAATATTTTAAAAGTGCTACATTTATGGGGGCATGCGTATTTGGCATTCACTTTGTGATGAAACACTTCTTTTATTGGTTATTTCATTCATTTAGATTTCAAATGTCTCCCTTTCCAGTCTCTCCTCCTCTTTACCTCTAAGAGGGTGATTGCCACACCTACCCACCCACTTTTGCCTCAGAAATCTAGCATCCCCCTATTCTGGGTCATCAAGCCTCACAAGACCAAGGACCTCCAGTTCCATTAATACCAGTTAAGGCAATTCTCAGCTACATATGCAGCTGGAACCATAGACCCATACATGTCTACTCTTTGGTTGGTGGTTTAGTTCCTTAGAGCTCTGGGGGATCCAGTTAGTTGATGATGTTCTTCCTATGGGGTTGAAGTCCCCTTCAGCTCCTTTAGTCCTTCCCCATGGAGGATTTAGTCCTCCATTGAGGTCTCCAGCCTCAGTCTGGTGGTTGGCTGTGAGTATCTGCATCTGTATTAGTCAGGTGCTAGCAGAGCCTTTCAATGAACAGCTATACCAGGCTCCTGTCAACAAGCACTTCTTATCATCAGCAAGAGTGTCTCCACTCTATGTTATTAAGGCTTTGAGGTGTCTTCTAAACCACTCCAAGGTTATTATTTAACCTTAGCAACCAGAACATATATTTCCAGTGAGCCCAGGAAAGGCACATTATAAAGGCCCAGCACACATATGGAAAGGGAGTGATTCTCCTTAGAAACAAATCACAGTGTCACCTCTTGCAACAGGTGATGGCAAATTTAATGGTAAACACAATTAATGTAAAAAAAAAAAAAAATCCAGAAAAAGATAGTAAATGTTATTCTTCCAAACACCTATGTGAATTTTATCAATAATCTCATTATTTCCACAGGCTGCCTAACCACAGTGTGTGTGTGTGTGTGTGTGTGTGTGTGTACATCAGTACACACGTCTGTACATGTTTGCACACCCATGTATGCATTTGGAGGACAGAGGACACCCCTGGATGTTCTTAGAGGTGACTGCCTCTTTTTCTTGTTGAAACAAGATCCTTCACTATCCTGTAATTCACTATGTTGAAAAGGAAACCTAAATAGAAACCTAAAGGAATCTGTCTACCTCTCTCTTCCCAATGCTGGGATTAGTGGAACTGCTTCATTAATGTGGCTTATAAGGATAGAACTTAGGCACTGGTGCTTGTCATGTGACTAATTACTGAAAAGGACATTTCCTTGAGTTAGCAGTGGACTGAAGGAAAAAACTGCTCTAGCATTCATAACACTTACATAAAACAATTTTATATCACACTTGGATTTCTAGTCATAAGTGAGATTTTTAGATGACATAACATTAAATAGATAAATCTTACTTAATCTTTTACACAATTTTCATGCATTACTACAATTTAAATATGAAAATCATCTTCCTTAGTTAAAAATTTCTATGAATGGTTATAGGTCTAAACTTCAGATTTTGATACTATCTATAAAAAAGTAACATGCTAGAATAATTTAGAGAATATATGTGATAAACAAAACTTGAAATTAAACTGAATAAAGAAAATATCTGTAAAGACAACTATATCCTATGAAAAATGTGGAAGTAGTGTTTTGACTTAGAAACACTGGCTCAATTAATTAATATAGCACTTTATCTCAGCACTCAATTACAGCTATTATTTAACATAGTTTTAAATTACTTGTAATTCAACCATATATACCCTTGAAAATCAGGGTAAAATTGCATACCCAATACAAATAAAATTATCTTTTATTTTCATGATAATAAATACAAGTGGCTACCCAAGAAATTATATACATACAAAATCTCTGTCAATTGTATTTAAATATTTATTTGTATATTTATATTATGTGCATGATAGTCATCAAAAAGAGGGCATGAATTTAAAAGAGAATGAGGTGAGAGAATGAGAAGGTTGGAGAGACAAGACATGGGAAGACCGAGAAGGAGGGAGAGATGGGGAGAAATGACATAATTATATTTTAATTAAAATATATAGTTTCTAAAGGATAGTTTTACTCCATCTCTAAAACTGAACTAAATATCTGTCTTTTATATTTAATAAAAATAATATATATACATATGTATATATGTATATATATATATATACATATATATATATATACGTGTGTGTGTGTGTATGTGTGGGTGTGTATTCTAACATACAGTGTAAGAAAGTATTTGGTGTTACCAATGAAAAATAGTGTTTTAGAAAACTCAACTTCTTTAAGGTTATATCGATAGCTGCAAACAGCAAAGACTAAAGAAATACAGTCTACTTCATTGATTCAATCTTCCATTTCCAGACTCCGTGAAGTATAGACCCACTTCTATAGACTGATGTTTTCTTTGATCTATTCCACTTAATAAGATCAGTATTGCCAATTCCCCCAACCAACTTCTTTATATTTCTTCATGCTTGAAGGGTCACATTCATTCATTTCCTCTAACTATTCCTCTTCCCATGAGGCCAAGTGAAAATAGTCTTCACTAAGACTTGCAAACAACTGCTATTTCAACCCACTTCTCTTACCTTTCTTATCTGAGAACTTGGAGATTCATATTATGAATACTGAATATCATCATATCCCTGAGATACAAAATACGTTGTCTGCTTTCTCGATATCCTCTAGAGAACAGGCAGTAGAAATTACACATAGAAATTATCCAATCAATATTTATTTACTACCAGTCACTGGCACCTGAGAAGATTCTTGGTAGCAAATGGCTTCCCTGGAGCCCTGGAATAATATAATACAGTCAGAGACCTGTTTGGTTCACAGAATAAGTAAACTCCTTGATCTTATGGAGTCTGATGGCACCAGGGGAACAGGCAAAGCAATATCTGAAGACTAGTTCAAAGGAATTAATTTTGAAGAAGTTTATAGAGGTAATGCTTTTTTGCCCTTTACAAAATCTTTCATTTCAACCTCAAACCCATATTCTGAATTCCATCCATAAACTGTGCTTGGTTGTCAGCAGCCTAGATAAGGAACACTGACCTCCTAATTTTTTCAAGTTTGTTTGTCCTGGAGTCACTGTATTATGTACTTACGTTATATCTTGGGCTAAAGATACTGCCCAGATTCTTATACATCACTACTATTGACAAGTACTAATAGAGAAGGCAGTAACTCCCATACATTAGCCAGTGGTGAAAGCAAAAGTTTATAATAAATTGGCCAGACTTTGTTATATCTTTTTGAGTCTCCATTACATTTTAAAATATTAAGAAGAATATAATATCTCTGGAGATAACTTTTTCTGGAACAGAAACACAAACTAGCCAAGGACAAGCAGGAACTACTACTGCTGAACACCAGTTCATGCTACCTTAGAGGGTTGGTATCTAAGAGAACAAAGATGCTCCTCTGCATCTTGCTAACTCTGCTTTCAGTGTCACCTCAGGCACAAGATGACTTCTAGTCAGTCTATCCAACAGTTTGACTTTCAGAAAGATATTGCCACATACAATTCTCTTTCTCAAAACCATGCAAAGAAGTTACCAAACATTCTTATAAAGTTTTTGGTAAATATATAATTTTCTGATAAGAAGAACTTGTAATCTTCCTTTTTGCACAAGGCCCACATGACATAGTTGGTTACACTCACAGAGAAGTCTAAAACATTATTTCCTTATCAAAATAGGTTGCTCATGTGTGGCATATTACATAGAAGATTGATGTGAAAATTAAATAAGATACTTGGCAAATGCCAAGCAGTATAAGTGTGTGTATATGCAATATTTGTTAATTTATCATACTGTGCAAAACAGAATGTAGATAATGCTGTATAAAAATATACTGAGAATGTATGCAACACATTCTATATTTTATAGGATGTAGATTTTTAGAACAGTTTTTTCAGCTTTGTGTGACCAATGCTTTTTGTAGTTGAGCTCAATAAAATTTTTAATGAACCTTTGACAGATTACAATTGGTCTGTATGTGGACATCTTCTCTTGGTTACTCTCTTTTCTTTGAGAAAATCTCTATCACATCTACTATATATAGGACTAGGAGTATATCAGTAAATTTAGAGTCTCTGGTTCCAAATCTAGTATTTCCTCCATGACTATAATGCATATGGGATTTCACTTCTGATTCTGCACCTTAGTATATTTACTGAATTCCAATGGGCTGTAATACCTTTTTCAATATAACAGACTCATGGATTTTTGAAGTTAAACAAGAAACACACACATACACACATACGTGCACACACAAGCATGCACATGCAAGCACACATACCACAGAAGAAACAGTGCCTAGTCCCAAGATTTTCTGAGAGTAACAATTATTCATAGCTAATCTTTTATGAGATGTAGTGAAGTTATTATAATATCAACATATTTTAAAATGAAACAGAATTTATTGAAATTCTATTGAATTTTCTATTGAAAGGAAAATAAAATGAAGAGTTCCCTTTAGGAATTTAAACTTTGTTTCCCATGTGCAATAACATTTTATTTTTGTGGAAGAGAGTGTTACCGATACAAGTTCTAATTAAGTAGTCCACAATTTCAGGGCAATGTACATGTGAGGAGTAACTCATATTATTGCTTTCTAGGTCATTTAAATGATTTTTCCCTTTTCCAACAAAAGAATAAAAAATAAACAAGCTAGAGCTGGTGAATAAGACTGATTGGAGGTAGAAAGTTATTTGAGTCTGTAGATGAATTAGAAGGGTTGCTGCTAACAAAAATTTTTACTTCAAATTGGAAAAAAAAGTGATTTCTGAAGTTGTTAGAGGAAATCTGTGTGTGAACTGTTCCTTTTCTATTTAAAATAAACCATGCAAATGATTCCGACTCTTCCTTCTGTGGCCCATGCCATGCTGAAAATATGAAAAGAAACAAATCTGCAAGCTTTAAGAAAAAGATAAACTTGATGCCTGCTATATTTGCAGAGTAATCAAGGCTTATGGTATATTTATCCCATTTCCTCACTCCTCCCTTCTTGTTATTTCAGTCTTCCTCATCAAAACACTTACATTTCACTGAATTCTTGCAAATTAGCTTCTCATGCATATTCACTGGCAAATCACACTGAGATTCTGTAGTGACAGCAGGTTTCTTGTTTAGAGCTTCAGCAGGCATGGATCCTTCCAGGCAGGTCCCTCTCAACAGTTTCCTGGGCTCCTGGACCACCATCCTTCTATTGGCAAGTAAGACAATGTTTAAGACAGTGAGACATTTATCATGAGAGCACTATGCAGCAATAGACCTATCCAATTCACAACTGCAAACCCCAACAGAGAGATGACCTTTTATAGTCATAGTGATGATTTTCTCTCATGTGTTGCATGAAACAAGTAGTTGTCATTTCACATGAGAATGAAATGATTCAAACAATAATTTTTTCCTAAGGATTTTCATTAGTCTGTAGGCAAAGGGTTAGGATGGATTCTGTTTGAAGATTTATGATCATCAGTAGAAAATATGTAACTAATATGTCCCAGATATTAATCTGCCTCTTGCATTATTCTTTGACAGTGAAAAACAAAATTAATATACTTAAATTTTCATTCTTCTTTTTATTTCTTCTACCTTAGACTTAGTATGAAAACTGACTAAGCATATGTTAAACATGCAGACATGATTGTGCCACCAAATAGGACAAGATGATGAAGTTGTGAGATAAAGCAGAAATTTCAGAAAGACTTCTGACTCCATGCTCTAATGAACAGTTCAGAAACAGATACTTACACAGCAGAAATGCAGAATGAGGTTTATGGAAATATTTGTGTATAGCTATCAATGGATACCTCTTAATACAGGAATCTATTATACAATAGATACCTTAATCTTGGCATATTATATTGTCTCAAAACTATTTTAAACAGCCCGTAGATATACAACATTACATAGACTCAGTGAATATTAAATATAAAATAAAGAGAACGAGACTGATGTGCACACATGAGAGAGTGTGTTTGTCAGGCGGGCATGCACATGAAGTTGGCAGGGTAAAGAAGAAAGATGAGGAAGAGGCAGTAAGGAATTAAAGGTGGGTTGGATCTAAACATAGTACATGCTGCTATAAGCATTAAATAAAGTGTTTAATAAGAACATTCTTTACAAAACTACAAAATAAGATCCTCTGCTTAACATGTGATGTGTCAAGTAAAAATAAGTCCTGCCAAAAAAATTCAGAAAGCCTTTGATTCAAGTTTCATCTAATTTTTGTATGAAAACATACAAGTGAGAGATGTGATTTTTTTTCAACCATACTTTAAGAGTATCTTACTAGTAATAAAAAAGAAATTCTAAAGTAGGATTACACCTTGTAAAACAGATATTAATTAATTAGCAAATTACCAAGCTATATCTCCTTTTTAATTGGTGTCAAGAGCATCAAAGATAAATTCAAAAACTCACAAAATTGAAGGTTAAAATTTTCACACATCTGTGCTGTGTGATGAAAAGATTCACTGGCCTGGAATCACTGTGATTTGCATTTATTTTTTGGTTTGCAGGTGAGCTTCTCTAGCACACTGTGCTTATAAAACTCAGAGGACAACTTTCAGGAATTGGTTCTCACATCTTAACACGTAGATCACGTGGTCAACAGATCTTCAGCCTTAGTAGCAAGCCCATGATCCAGTTTACCTCATACAATTTTGGTTTTTACCTTCCTTTATTTATATACACATATTTGCTGTGTGTGTGAGTGTGTGTGTGTGTGTGTGTGTGTGTGTATGTGTACATGATTGATTTTTAAAACATTTACAATTAAAGCATCTTTCAAAGAGAAAAATTCATTGGACCTATCATTTCAATTAATGTACAAGCTTGAATTGGTATCAACTCCCTCACTCCTGTCATGTCATGGATGAATTTGATACACCTGTGTCCCGAATACACAGGAGATTATACTGGTCTCCAGTGTTATCTTCCCTAAAGTATATCTTTTGATGTTAAAGAGAGTCTAGAGTTACCAAAATCAGTTCTGTGCGTCCTTTGGCTGAATGGTGTCTTTTAATGTTGTATGTGAAGACCGACAACTCCTCCATCTTGTCTTCCCTGTGAAGATATATTCTATTTTTTCACATCCTAACCAAGGTTTCCCTTCCCTCCTTTACCCCAACACCCAACAGGTAGAGCCTCACACCATGAGAGGGAGTTCACCCCTGACACTGTCTGGAGTGCCAGGACCCACAGGCTGGATAGTTCAGAGACAAGGATAGAACCAAACACAACTGGAAAAAATATTCTTTTAATCTATGCAACATCCACTTAGTGGTATTTCGCATGACAGAATTTGCTTTTAGTTAAAAGCAAAATGAGGAGAAGAAAGTCCTTAGCATTATTACCATTGGAATCATAGAAAAATGTTAGCATTTATTTTTCAGGAACTAAACTCTCCCTCTCAACCCTCCCCACAACCATTTCCCCACCTCAGTTCATATTATTTTCATTCTTTTGGTAGAAATCTTGCAATGGATTTATTAGAAGCAGAATTATTTTAGGTGTTGGGCCACAGAGTTCATTGTTACCGTCAAGGCCTACAGATTCACAGGAATTTCTTTGTTCTTCATGAGTGCTGTTTCGAAAATCAATGCTGCTATCCCTATTGAAGGAGGAAGATGTTCAAAGCAGTTTCCTATAGACAGAGTCATGAATCACCTTATCTATGTGTCTAGCTCTTCCTACTTGACAGGATGGTGTCAGCATTTGTTAATGAGATAGCCTCACAAATGCATATTTGAATATTTTATGAAAACCTTTGTAGCTTCTTATAGATCCGACGGTAATTAAATGCATGCTCTTCTCAGGCCCATTCCAGAGGCTCTGTATCTATTATTTTCTCGGTAAGGATATATCAAGGAGTGCAGGCACCATGATACTACTCACAAGGATGAGAAATACACTCCCCCTGTCACTGCCATCATTCTGCTATTAGTCTCTGAGTTCTTCTTGTTCCATTTAGTAAACTGCTAGCACAAAGACATACTTCATTACAGAATTGGACATTTCCATCATGAACTTTGACCTAGAGTGCTTCTACATTGTGGGATGGAGACAACATGCATCTCTTTATTTTTTCTTCCTTGATTTTCAAAGAATAATTGTACAGCTAATACTGGCTTATGTGATGGACAGATCACTCAGAACACAGTACATAGGCATTTTAAAATAAAGCTTTTATCTTTTGATTTAGTTCCATCCTTCTAAATTTTGGTATATGTTTGTGAAGACTAAGCTTAAACTTTTACCAGTAAGTGATAAACATACATGTATATAATATATTTGATAAATTATTTTCTGCAATATGGAAAATATAATTAATATTAGATCTTGGACACTCTAATATTATTATTAATATTACTTTAATAATTTGTCTTTTACAGCACTGAGGAGTCAATCCTGGGTCTGTCTTGCTAGGAAAGTGTTGTGTTGCTAAACATTATGCTCAGACCTCCATAGTTTTTGATCTGAAACAGTGTCTTTCTTACTTTCCTAGGCTGTCTTTGAGTTCACTCTTTAGATCAGGGAAGCCTTTGAACTTGCTAGGTTCCAGACTCCAAGTCCTTGAGATTACAAAACTGTGCAGCCATAATCAAAGACCTAGAGAGTTTAGAAGGCACCTGCAATCTAAATTTCAGTTCAGTAATGAGTGATGCTTTCATAACAAACTGACACATTTATTATTTTCCTATTCAGTTCTAATAAATTGAAAGTAAAAATGAAATCAATCCCCACTTAGGATGATGTAGAATAAAAATTACCTCTGGATTCTGCATATTGTCACACCACCATAAAAATGATGGATATATACATTAATCATACAATTCACAAAATGTTCTTGCCTGATCTATTATCAATATGTCATATATATGTATATATATCCACAAAATATATTGATATTTGAACATTTAGATAAAAAGGGTAATTGAAATAGAAAATGAAAATTCATTCAAATCAATAAGAATTTAGTCTCAAAACTCAGTTTTTATCTGGTTCATCAGATTTTGGATTTCAGATTGCAACTAGTCAAGCCATGTCCTAGATTTTTCCAAATTCATTTTTATTAATAGATTGTCATCTTCTGTTTATAATAAAGAATGAGACATTTTATACAAGATAGACAAGATCTTCTATTGAGTACTCTGCCTAGCTTCAATAATTTGAACTTTGACAAAGATTCTGTTCATGTGGTGCTCAAAATAAAACAGATGGTGTATATTACACGAGCTTCAGAAACTTAGTGAGCATAATGGAAAGCTCTGTAGTGTGGTTTCCTCTGTATTCTGAACTGAGTGTGCCTTTCTCAACTGAAGTCTATAGCTAGTTAAATATTTTCTGAATGTGGAATCATTGTTATCTAATGTAACATAGTGTTTTCACTGGCCTTAAGGGGGATGGAAAGGAAAACTTTTTTTTTTTTTTTTTTAAGAAGTAAATGCACCTAAATGCTGAGTAAATATTTATTGCATCTCATGAAAGTAGATGTCGTTTCATGCCTTTAGTACCTCTCAGTACACTTGATTGGTAAGTCATGTCTAGCTGTTATTTCGTGTGATTATGGGGGACTGCACATAGATTCTTGTGATTCCTGTCCTGTAAAAATAATGATAATAATAATAATAATAATAATAATAATAATAGCTAAAATAAATGAAAGAATTCCTTCACAAACGTAGAAGAATAGTTTTGATCTCTATTAAAGAGATTTGTTTTAGAAAATTGCTACCATCTTTATTCAGCTCTGGTTCATATGCTGCTTTTCCTATTTATTGTGCTCTTTACTTAAAACTAAAGATGCATTAAGATGTTTCTAAAGACCCTACATAAAGATCTCTAGGAAAAAGGGCATTGCATGGGGTATTCTTCCAAAGACTTCTCAATTAAATTTGCAGTCTGTAGGTAATATGTGTAAAATATTATATATTTGTCTGAATGGAAAGATATCAATCTTGGTATCTTTAATTCCTGAGAATTAATTCACATTTTTATAATTTGATTTAATGACAACCCAAATAATAAAGGGAACTGTTTGGTTTAGACATTCAGTGTTAATTTAGTATTTCCCAGATGTTTTTGAGCATCATGCCTTCTTTTTATTTGTATATGTGTTTGTGGTTTGTGTTTATGAAGGAATATCTGGTAATATCCAGAGGAAAAGGAAAAGAAATCCGTGCCCCATTGAGTGATGGTCACTGCTTTATCCAATTTTTCTCTCTCCTCTGCAATTTCAGAAGTAGTATTCATTTTTGAATAAAAAATAACTATCTTTTGCTCTTGCCTGTGCTTAATGGGCTAAATGACTATTTGCACATAGATTCTTGTGATTCCTGTCCTGTAATAATAATAAAAAATTGTTAGCTAAAATAAGTGAAAGAATTCCTTCACAAACGTGTAAAAGTAGTTTTGATCTCTGTTAGACTAGTTTTAGAATATTGCCACTATCTTTATTCAGTTCTAGTTGATATGCTGCTTTTCTTTTATAATTTTTTTATTGGTTATTTTATTTATCTACATTTCATCTGTTATCCACGTTCCCAGTTTCCCTTCCAAAAACCCCCTATGACTTCCCCTCCTACTGCTTCTATGAGGGTGCTCACACACACACTCACCCACTCCTGCCTCACTACCATAGCATTCCCCTAAGCTGGGGCATCAAGCCTTCATAGGACCAAGGGCCTCCCCTACCATTGATGCCAAATAAGGCCATCCTCTGCTACATATGCAGCTGGAGCCATGGGACCCTCCATGTGAATTAGGGGGAGGTATGAAGGAGCTGAAGGGGTTTGCAACCTCATAGGAAGAACAACAATATATGCTGCCTTTCAAAATAATTTTTCACATTTTTGGTTTGAAAGAAAACAATAAACAAAGTCTATGTCTGTGAGTGCTATTTCTAAAATGTGCAGTGACTCAGAGAATGATATAAAGATACAAACTTGCACATTTTCACTTAATGATGGTACAAAGATATCAGGGAGGGGGAGACAGGAGAATGCCTGGCAGAACTATGACCTAAAGCACAACTCCAGTCTGGACTGGAGTTCCACCATACTGGAATGAATAGTGTTCAGCTATGTTGTTCAGCCAGGAATGGCAAGGAACACTCTTAAAATCAGTTAAATATGCAGATAAGTGTGTTGAGAAATTTTTGTGAGTTAGAGATCTGTAATAGACCATTGTTGAAAATGCCTTCAAAGGCTATAGAGTCAAATAACTTGACATGAATGTGTCAAACTAGACAGACTCAAGCTATTAAGGCACAAGTATTGTCAAAAAGCTTGTAATGGTTTCTCAGTGTATATTTCTATAGTTCTATCTCTTTCCTATTTCTCTCTCTCTATCTCTCTCTCATTCTCTCTTTTTTCACTTTCCTTCTCTCCCTTCCTCTTCATTCTTTCTCTTCTTTGTCTTTCTTTCATTCTTCCTACTTCCCCTTACATCCCTGAACACTCTCTTTGTACTGGTGATGAAGTCCAGGACTTTAAGCATGCCACCCAAGTGAACTGTTATTGAGCTTTATCCTCTGCCCTAGGATATTTAAGCATTTTTTCTTATTTTTAAATTGTTTTTTTACTGTGGTAGATAAAAGATTAAAATTTGATATGTACAATAGATAGATCTATAGATGTAGATGACATGGATATTCTATATTATATAGTATTAAATCACCATGTATGCATTATTAACGCGTTTATTCATAGTTATCCCCTCTCCCACCTTCGTTCACCTTGTTCCTTCAGTTACACCCCTTTTTGCCCTATAAATTTCTCTCCCATATTTGTGATTTTCTGCTTTGTTCTGTGTCATACGGAGGTTACTTAGAGCTGTCTGTGTAATGATGATTTGAAACTATCAACTAGAGCTCAGTAGGCTCAACTTTGGATACACATTAGAGATGATGCCACATCCTCTTTGAGAATCTGTTATTTTAGCTATTAATAGTTCAACAGGAGTGATACAATCCTGTGATCACTTTTCACATCCATACATAACCATTGGGAAGACACTGTTTGCATCTGTACAGTGCCATCAACAATTTCTATAAGTCAATGATTTCCATAGTCATAGTTCACTTAAGCTGTAGCATTTTGCAGCCTTTCTCCCTGTCTTCTGACTCTTATATTCTCCCCACCTCTACCTACACAGTGTTTCCTGACCCTTAAAAAGGTAGTATAAATATCGTGGCTATGGTTAGTGTTCAATTGCTCTTTACCACCAGAGTTTGCCAACCAAAGAGTCTTTATATTCACTTTTGTTTTCTACATGGAGAATCTTCTATGGTGAAAGCTTAAGGTAGTCTTTGTCTCAGGGTATGAAAATGAAGACAGCTCAAGCTGTGTAAGCTTAGCTAAGCATCAGAAGTAGGCTTCTTCTCAGGCCAAGACTTCCTCAACCATGGATATTTGGTCTAGTTTATAATGGATTCTCACTTGTCTAACAGCTCCCAAACGTAATAAGCAATTGGTTATGTTCGTAAATACCATGTCATAATTGCATCAGTGGACTCATGTTACCTGACAGTTTGGCATTTTAGTTCATAGAATGCACATCTGGGTAGGACTCTTGATACCTTTATACCCTCAGCAGCTGCATTGCATTATATGGCACTAAGAAAGCTTGCCATAAATGAAGAAATCTCAGTTTGAGCTTTATTTATCAGTATCTTGCAGGTAAACTATGTAGTGTTACCACCTTCGGTGTCTTAACATCAAGTTATATTGACAACCAAGAAAAATCACAAGAGCTTACATTGTGTTAGAGGGTTCTCATAGCCATCTTGATCAAAGGCACCTATAAAAAGAAAACCTGTATGTGGCCCCAGTGTTTTGTTTAGTGTCCCATTACTTACAGGGCGAGAATTTTCTAATACTTTTGTGTGTTTTGTGTTTGAGAGCTTTCAAACTCTCTTATGGTTTTTATTTGGGCAACCACATGGTAGACTTTTTGTGAATTGTTATAGCCCCTTAATCTTGGTTAACTCTCTCCACACTCTACCCCTCATCTCCCTCATCTATCACTCCTCTCCCTGTTGAAAGTTTCTGCCTCAGATATTATCCCCCCCAGGCTCATTTTATTCATATAATATTTCCTCTCCCTCAAGACAGACTCCCCAGGTGCCTTTTGTAGTTTCCTAGCATCTGGGGGCACTACAAGTTAAGCACAGAAAGTAAACAGCCCAGACTAGGATCAGCATATGACAGAAACATTCAATATCTTACTCCAGTTAGAATGGCCATTGTCTTTATAACCATTTGACCATTATTTAACTGACTATAGAAATTGATGCTTTTGAAAGAAAATGACATCTAGAGATATATGTGCCAACCAGGTTACATCAATATTTCTTTTGTTGTTTTTTTTTTCTTTCTCGACACATGTTTTGCTGTGTATACTAGAATGGGTTGAACTTATTACATTGTATAGCCTGGCATTCAGATTTCTGTCCTCCCATTCTGCCTTCCAAGAGTTGTGGTTTCAAGTAAAAATTATCATATTGCTCTCTTAAGGGAATAAGTACCCTTCTGTAGTTGAAATTCATACCAACTAATTATTAGGTTTCTGCAAGATAAAAGGTCTTCTGTGCCCTAAGCCTGTTCTCAGCCAGAGAGCTACTTATGTGAATTTGCCTCCTTTTTATCTCTAAAAGTGTTTGTTTCTTGTGATCCTTGATTTTGTATGTGATATATTCAAAAATATATCTCATATTCTGACATCGAAATCTACAACTGAAAATTTGAATTTGACACTAGCTGAATTGCATTAGCTTAAACAAATTGATATTTTCTAGAGCATCAATTTTTCTTAATAAGTAAAGTAACATACAAAGAATTCTGTAATCAAGAATATCTGTGCTAACTAAAACAATTATTTAACCAATAAACATTAAACTGAAGAATATGACTTACCACAGCAGCATGAGTGACCATTTACTATCCCTTCTGTTTTGTTTGCAGTTATTTTTCAGATTGATATTACACTGAAAGATTTCATAGATAAAATTTTATGTCAATTGGCAAATACACATTCTGGTGAAGACATCTAATAAACCAAGTGAGCTAAATTAAAAAAAAAAAAACCTTACATCACTTTAAAATGCTTAAAATATAGAACTTATACTGTAGCTGTATAGCATAGTATTGACAAATCATTATATATCTATGATACAGATTTTTAATACCATCTTTACCTAATTCAAAATGTTTTTCCTTGTGAAATTGATATGCACAACTGCAAAAGATCCTTCAAAATGAAATAATGAAAAGCATAGATTTATATCACTTTATCATATAGGGAAATGCTATTATCAATATCTTATATATTTAGCCAATTTAAAACATAAAATATTATTTTTAATTTAAATTATTTCATTTATTTGCATTCCAGTAATTACTCCCCCAGCCTCCCCTCCCACAGTTCTCCATCATATTCCTCTTCTGTCTTGCCTCCAAGAGGGTGCTTCCCCCCCCATTAACATTCCTCCCCCTTCCCTAAGGCCTCAAGGCTCTCGAGAATTAAGCGTATCTTCTCCTACTGAGGCCAGGCCAGGTAGATCTCTGTTACATATGTGCGGGGGTATTGGACCAGCCCATGTATGCTCTTGATTGGTGGGTCAGTTTCTGGAAGCTTCCTGGGGTCTGGGTTAGTAAAGACTGCTGGCCTTCCTATGGAGTCGCTTTTTGTTTCAGCTTCTTCAATCCTTCCGCTAATTTAACCATAGGCATCTCCCACCTCAGTCCAACAGCTGTGTGTAAGTATCTGCTTCTGTCTCAGTCAGCTGCTGGTAGAGCCTCTCATAGGACAGCCATGCCAGGCTCCTGTCTGTAAGCACATTATACCATGATAGTGTCACACCTTGGTCCCCCTACCCCATGAGATGGGTCCCAAGTTGGACATCCTTTCCTTCAGACTCTTCTTCATCTTTGTCCCTGCAGTTCTTTTAAACAGGAACAATTCTGGGTCAGGTATTTTGACTGTGGGTTTGTAACCCTAGCCCTCCAATTGAGGTCCTGTCTTTCTACTGGATGTGGACTCTGAGTTTCCTTTCCCCAATGTAGGGCATTTTGGCTAAAGTCACCCCAATGATTCCTGATTGTGTCTCACCCCCTGTGGTACTCTCTAGAGGGTCTCCCTGATGTTTTTATAAAAATATAAAGAGATATATTTTATATGGGGTTATAAGGAGGTAGGTAGGTGTAGGAGAAGGGTGTGCCTCAGCAAGCTCAAGCCCAGACATCCCCTCACCCTGAGGGACCAGCCACACGCAAAGGTATAGTATAGAAATAGAGTTTATTTAGGGCATGGGGAAGGAAGTTAGGAGGGTAGTAGAGGCAGAGAAAGACAGAGAGAGGGAGAGAGAAGTAAAAGATTAGAGAGTAGAGAAGTGGAGAGGCCGGCCATGACCACGTGGAGAGATGGGGTGAGGGAAAGGAGAGAGGTAAGGGATAAGAGATGTAAGGGAGAGGCAAGAGCAAGAGATAAGAGGGAGAGGAGGGGCAAGCAGCCCCTTTTATAGTGGGCCAGGCCCACCTGGCTGTTGACAGGCAACTGTAGGGTGGAATTTAGACAGAATGCTAACACTCCCCATCTCCCATTCCCTGAGGGTCCTTATTTCCATTTATTTTCTTGGACCTCTGGGCTTCTCTCCTGTCCCCTCTCACATTATCTGATCCTGTTCAACTTTCCCCTTTACCTTCCCTATCCCACCTAGGTCCTTCCCTCACTCTGCCTCTCATGATTATTTCCTTCCCCCTTCTCAGTAGGGTTTAAACCTCCTCATTTGGGCATTTCTGCTTGTTATACTTCTTATGGTCTTTGAGTTGTTATAGTCTATGGGTTGTATATCCTAGGTATCTGTACTTTTGGCTAATATATACTTATCAGTGAGTATATGTCATGCATGTCCTTTTGGGTCTGAATTATCTCAGTTAGGATAATATTTTCTAGTTTGATCCATTTGCCTGCAAAGTATATGATGTCCTTGTTTTTAATAGCTGAATAGTATTCCATTGTGTAAATGAACCACGTTTTCTATATCCATTCTTTGGTTGAGGGACATCTGGGTTGTTTCTAGGTTCTGACTATTACAAATAAGGCTTCTATGAACATGGTAGAGCATGTGTCCTTGTGGTATGGTGGGGCATCTTTTGGGTATATGCCCAGGAGTCGTATAGCTGGCTCTTCAGGTAGAACTATTTCCAATTTTCTGAGGAACTGTCAGATTGATTTCCAGAGTGGTTGTAGCAGTTTGCAATCCCACCAGCAGTGGAGGAGTGTTCCTCTTTTTCTACATCCGTGCCAGCATGTGCTGTCACTTGCGTTTTTGATCTTAGCCATTCTGATTGATGTAAGGTGGAATCTCAGGGTCATTTTGATTTGCATTTCCTTGATTGATGACTAAGAGAACATTTGAATATTTAAGTGTTTCTCAACCATTCGAGATTCTTCTGTTGTAAATTCTCTGTTTATCTCTGTACCCCATTTTAAATTGGGTTATTTGAGGTTCTTTATATTAGATATTAGTCCTCTGTCAGATGTAGGGTTAGTAAAGACTTTTTTTCCCAAAATCATACAATGGAAACAAAAAGCATCTTCCATAAATGGTGCTAGTCTAACTGGCAGTCTATGGGTAGGAGAATGAAAATAGATCCATATTTATCACCTTGCACAAAGCTCAAGTCCAAGTGGATCAAGGACCTCAACATAAAACCAGATACACTGAATCTAATAGAAGAGAAAGTGGGAAAGAGCCTTAAACTCATTAACACTAAGAAAAATTTCTGAACAGAACACCAATGGCTCAGGCTCTACGATCAACAATTGATAAATGGGACCTCATGAAATTGAAAAGCTTCTATAAGTCAAAAGACACTATCATTAAAACATAAAATATTTATGATTTCCAAAGTTTGTTCAAAATAAAATGTAAAGTTGAATACTTCTATAATTTAAGTTTTAATTACAATAAACATGGCTAAGATTTAATATTATTATTTTCCATAGCTTTTTAAAGGGTAGGCTCATTATGGTCATGATGTTGGTAAGGATGATGATGATGATGATGATGATGATGATGATGATGATGATGATAATGATGATAATGTGTGTGTGTGTGTGTGTGTGTGTGTGTGTGTGTGTATGCATGTGTTCTTATAATTTAGTTCTGCATATATGAGATCCAAATGACCTGAGAATATTGGCAGAGGAGTAGGGACCAGATGAAATTCCTCCACCTAATTGACTTCCTCACAGGGACTAGACTTAACATTTAGTACAAAGCATATTATTTTAATACTTTCAATTGTTCGTAACTGATGCATTTATATTGACTGATTTCAGTGGTTGTAAAGTATTTTTTAAGTTGTGTTCATTCACACCTCTAAGATATTAGCTACTGAGTAGTAGAAAATAAACCTGATCACTGGTATCTTCACTGTGTAATCTTAATCGAGTGAGACGGTTTTGCCTGGAGCCACTATTAAACCTCCACTTCCTCAGCGTTAATTAGTGAATCTGTATTAAATTTTGTTCAGAGAAAATTTGATGCACTGAATATTTAATTTCTCATTATGCAGTGTTTGTTGCTTGGATCCCATCCGTGCCTCTTAGACACATACACACTGCTTCTCTTTTGCTTCAGAAAAGCACAGCCTTGAAAGATTCATCTGGCAAGGGAAAGATGGTTAAGTTTCATGATGCTTCTTTGAGGGATGAAGGTTAGGATGTATTTTAATTTTGTTTCCTTCACTATTGTCCATTGAATAGTTTTTAAAAGTGGATGTGTTTTATGTACCACCTTTTGAAAACCCCTCTTAAATCTCTAATCTGTAAAGATAAATTTCTAAGATTAGAAAAATGTTGGATATTACCCAGTCTGACATTGCTAATCTACAGAATATAAACTGCAAAACTCATAATCTATACCTGTTGCAATAAATTGATTTTTGATTGGATTTTATATGTTTGTTGACTTAATACTGACATTTGGCAAAGGAAAAATAAAATATCTTTTTAAACTCTCTAATGTTTAAACATTAATTCTGTTTTATATCCTAAGTATGCATCATGTCATTTTCTATATAAAAACATTTATATAATCTTTTATTTTGTACAAAAGGATGACCAAACTCTGGATATGACCATTTTCAAAATTGGGAATGAAAGTTATACTTTTTAATTAGTCATTCACTTACTAAATAAACCTGTCTGGGACAAAGAACCATTGATGCTATGAGGTCATTTGCTGGCTGTCACTGCATTGTGTTGATTTAACATACAAATTTTTTAGGTCTTGAAAAATTTCACTTGTGAATTGTCAGTATCTGATATCTCTCTCACAAATACCTTCTGAAACATTTTCTAAACATATTTTACTTGTAACAAATCTCAGCTACTCCTCAGAATCTCATCTCCCACTTAGATTTAGTGAGGAAAAGACACAATATGATTTACACACACACACAACACACACACACACACACATACACACAATCACAAGGTATTTTTTAAATGATCTTACTGATTAGCAATCTGCATACCACAATCTTTGAATAATGAGAATACCATCATATGAAATACATCAGATGTCCTTGCACTCAAAACCACTAGCCCACAGAGAGATTGACTTTATGGGTAGTTATGTTTGCAAGTCTTCCAGAAATATCCACACATTAAATAGACTGTTAAACCTTGCTGAAGCACTCAAATCACTCATCACAGCACTTTGGTGCTTGTTGTTACCACTGAAGACATCCTTGAAAATACAAGCAGTTCTTCATTCAACCATTACATGTCCAGAAAGAGACAAAAAATTATCTCAAGTACAAACTGTTTAATTACAACTTCTCACATCAGTCTAGCAAGCAATCACAAAATATGCATGACATTTATTGGAAAATAAGATGTTATTTCTGCTAACACATTCTTATATGACACAGAATAATTATTGCAATGAAAATTGCTCTTCATCTTTATGTTTCTCAATCAAGAAAACATGGAAAAGGACAAGTCCTCTCATTTTTAACCCCTACTCTCCAAAGCCTCTCAGATTTAAACACTGCTTTAGAGTTTGTGAGTATAGACCAAGGCAGCATATTGAAGATTGATTTAGAATATTAACTTTTGCCTCCTCTAAACAAGCACATTTCTAAGTCTTCAAGAGTGTATATTTAGAAAATACTTAGCAAGACATGATGATTGATGTTTTGTTGCTTTGAAGACAAAATGTTGATGAATAGCTTAACTATTTTCATAAGGTGCCATAGTTCCATATGAATATCCAGGTTCATATTTGTTTTATAGAATTAGAACCATGTGATGCTTTTAGTTGAAAATACCATAATCAGTACATGTTTTTTGAATCCTGTTTTCTCTGTGTAACCCTGGCTATTGTCGAACTCATTTTGTTCACAAGGCAGGATTTGAAAGCACAGAGATCCACCTGCCTCTGCTCTTTTCCTCCATATTACACTGACTGCCTACTGGGTTTTCTGGCTGTTCAGAATGAAGACAGGTGTTAGAATACTTTGCATTCTCTGATATGAAACCTAGCTAATAAATCTCCATTATAATTATACCAATGTTCTATCATCTTTGGTTTTTCAGAAAACCCTAAAAAGTTTTTTTTGTTTTTTTGCTAGAAGACACATGACTGAACTTAAAATTAAGATTATATAATCATTTAAGCTTTTTCTGTGTAGCCTTGGTTAGCACCTGAAAGTCACAGGCTATCATTCCAGATAATGTTGTAACTCTAGATCACAAGACTATATATATAGTGTGTGTGTGTGTACACATATGATATATGATATATAACATGTGATATATGATATATTACACATATCAAATATCACATAACATATAAAATATGAAATACAAAATACGATATATGATGTACAATATACTCTATAACATGTAACATATACAATGTGACTACTGGGAAAGAAAATAAACAGTGATTTACACATAAAATCCATTTTGAAAGTCACAAGTATAGAAACTTGAAACTTCAGGTTTTAATTTGTGATCCTGATGTCTGTCAAATGTGGAATTCCATAATGCCTTTTCAAGAATAACAGAAATCCTGAGATAATGCTATGTACGTCTTTTCCTGGAAACACAGAAAGCAGAGGATGGGAAGTTCTTGAACTTAAGTTATAGGACTTCTCATGTATAACTCACAGAACATGGCGTGAAATGGACTTTGATTCTAGCCATAAGCCAAGTAAATGCTTCTCCTTTTAAACTTTTATTATTATTACTATTTTTGAAGTATATCTTCAATCTATTTACTCTCTTTCTATATTTATTTATATTTATAACTTTATATATGTATATTATAAGAATATATATTATATATATATATATAATCTCTCACTCAACACTAGGCCATTGAGCAACACCATGGTATGGCATTTTTATGTCTCTCTCTGAATTCTTTGGATATCATCACACTGGAGTAAGTTACTAAAATGGAAAACACATGGAGACTGGGTCTTTTGCATCCCAGTCATTCCTTAACCTTGGGAAGAAGCAAAAATCTCTACTCCAGTGGCAAGTATCAAATAAGATGTAAAAAGTTTATAGGCTGCAGCTTTGATGAGATGACACAGAAAAATAAACAAACAGAACAACTTAGGGATTTAAATTAACCGTAAGCAGCCATTTTGGGGGATGTGGAAGGGAGATGAGAAGTACATGGTCCTAGAACTGAAGGAAGGAGAACAACTCCTGAAAGAGATATAGGCTTGGTATAGAAGACAAGTAAGTCAGGGATGGACAATTAAATCTGTTGGTCATTGTGAACTGTTTCCAAAGCACGTTGTGGTAAAAGAGAGACGTTTGTTTGCAGTTAGAGAGAGGGCAAACCTGTAATGAGATCAGTTGCAGGAGGAAGACCAAGTCAGTGTAGAGGTCATAGATGGCCCAGAGGAAAGGTGAGTCAGAAAACAGTTGAGATAGTGTTGAACACTTGGCTGTAGTAATTTTAAAAAGAGAAATGAGAGAATCTGAATGAACAGGAATATGTAATAAAAATAGCTGAAAACCAAATAATTGTTGTCAGTTCTCATAAATATTAAGGTGTCAAGTATAATCTGGGGCATTTTTGTGCCATAATATTCTATTATTGAGAAGAGACAAGTACAAAGAAGCCTCAGATTCTTATTTCACTGCTTTTGAATGGCTTTCTCCCATCAGTTTTGCTCATGACTGCTTCTGTTATACAAGGCAAAAACCTTAGGAATTAAATTTAGACAAATGCCCTCAAGATATCGTGAGCTAAATCTATGCAAAATTTTATAATATGCCGGTACAAGGAAACTACTTTTCAATGCCAATTTGGGATTGAGACCTCTTGTTTGTCTGAGTATATTTAAATGCCACTTTCTTTGCAGACAGAGCATGGATACTATATATTTATCAGTATATGGTTTATCAATCTAAATTTATCATTCAGTGTTAATGCAAATCTTTGCTGGCAATCTTTCACATTAATTTTGTAAAGCAAATTTTAAAGTAACCATGAAATGTATTGATACCAAAGTATTCAAAGAATTTATTAGGTATGTGTCCCTGAGTTTACAAAGTAAAGTAGTTTAATCTCACAGGCTTTAGCATTGAGGAGATGAAGTCACTTAACCAGAATTTCCTTCTGTGTTCTTCGGATGCTCTAATTTAATGCCCAAAACTTCAGTTTGTTTATCATTAAAACTGAATAATGAAGTGGCTAATCAACCTCTTTAGGTTGAGCCAAGAATTAAGGTACACAACACTAATCGATTGTATGGTACATAGTAAAACTATCAGAAAGATGCCTTCAGCTGCAAATAACAGAAAACATAATGAAGTGAATTCTCAGGCAATTAATTTGCTCAAACCAATTGGGTGGTGATCTGGAAAACAATTGTGATCGAGATAAGAAGTCCAGCTAGCATTGCTCTAGGTACTGTCTGTGCCCAGTTTCTTTTGTTTTCTAGAGTTCATCAAGATGGTTAGTCACAGAAAGTTGGTTCTTCATCATTACACCACAATATGCTTAAGTAGAGCTATCCTGAATCCTGTACACAGAATAGTGATGGGGAAATGGCTTTTTCACAGCTCAGCTGTGCTCCAAAGTTCTCCTGTACCTATATTAGGCAATTCATAACACCTGTGATGCCAGATAGAGGGAATATGTTGTCCTGACTGCACAGTCATTGACATATACATGTTTTACACAAACTCATAAAAAAACCACATACATAATATTGAATAAGTGAAATAAGATTTTCTCTCTGGACAAATTTGAACCCAAAATTATATTTAATGAGATTTTTGTGTCCTTAATTTTTTTTATTTCCATATTTTATTTACATTTCAAATGTTTCAGATCTCCCCCTTGGAACCTCCCCATTCCCTCCGCCTTCCCCCTGCCAATAAGGGGATAGTCTCCAACCCACCCTCCTACCCACCCACCCACTCTTGTCCCTCCTCCTTGTCATTCTCCTACACTGAGGGATCTAACACCCTCAGGCCCAAGGGCCTCTCCTCCCCCTGACAGATAACAAGACCCTCCTCTGCTCCATTTGTGGCCAGCACCATGGGTCTCTACATGTGTGTTCTTTAGTTGGTGGATCAGTCTCCAGAAGTATTGGGGGGGGGGGGTCAGGCCAGTTGCTACTGTTGCTACCTCCCTGGGGCTGCACACTCCCTCAGCTCCTTCAGTCCTTTCTCCAAGCCCTCCATTTGGGACATCACACTCAGAACTACTGTTGCTGCAAAGTGACTGTTGGGTATTTCAAACTTTTGGGCTAATAACCTCTTAACAGTGAGTACATACCATGTTCATTCTTTTGTGACTGCGTTACCTCACTCAGGATGATATTTTCAAGATCTATCCATTTGTCTACAAATTTCATGAAGTTATTGTTTTTAAAAGCTGAGTAGTATTCCATTGTGTAAATGTACCACATTTTCTGTATCCATTCCTATGTGGAGGGACATCTGGGTTGTTTCCAGCTTCTGGCTATTATAAATATGGCTGCTATGAACATAGTGGAACATGTGTCTTTATTACATGTTGGAGCATATTCTGGGTATATGCCCAGGAGTGGAATAGCTGGGTCCTCAGGTAGTATTATGTTCATTTTCTGAGGGTCCGCCAAACTGATTTCCAGAGAGGTTGTATCATCTTGCATTCCCACCAGCAATGGAGGAGTGTTCCTCTTTCTCCACATCCTCGCCAACATCTGCTATCACCTGAGTTTTTGATCTTAGCCATTCTGACTTGTGTGAGGTGAAATCACAGGGTTGCTTTGATTTGCATTTCCCTGATGACTAAGGATGTTGAACATTTCTTTAGGTGCTTCTCGGCCATTAGAGTTTCCTCAGTTGAGAATTCTCTGTTTAGCTCACTTCCCCATTTTTTGATAAGGTTATTTGGATCTCTAGCATCTAGCTTCTTGAGTTCTTTGTATACTTTGGATATTAGCCCTCTATCAGATGTAGGATTGGTAAAGACATTTCCCAATCTGTAGGTTGCCGTTTTGCACTATTCACAGTGTCCTTTGCCTTACAGATGCTTTGTAATTTTATGAGGTCCCATCTGTCAATTCTTGATCTTAGAGCACAAGCCATTGGTGTTCTGTTCAAGAACATTTCCCCTGTGCACAAGTGTTTGAGATTCTTCCCCACTTTCTCTTCTATTAGATTCAGTGTATCTGGTTTTATGTGAAGGTCCTTGATCCACTTGGACTTCAGCTTTGTACAGGGAGATAGGAATGGATCGATTCGCAATCTTCTACATGTAGACCGACAATTGATCCAGCACCATTTGTTGAAGATGCTGGTTTTTTTCCACTGTATGGTTTTAGTTCCTTTGTCGAAAACCAAGTGAACATGTGTGTGTGGGTTCATTTCTGGGTCTTCGATTCTATTCCATTGATAAACCTGCCTGTCACTGTACCAATACCATGCAGTTTTTATCACTACTGCTCTGTAGTACAGCTTGAGGTCAGGGAGGCTGATTCCCTCAGAAGACCTTTTATTGTTGAGGATAGTTTTTGCTATCCATATGAATTTGAGAATTGCTCTTTCTAGGTCTATGAAGAATTGAGTTGGGATTTTGATGGGGATAGCATTGAATCTGTATATTGCTTTCAGGCAGGATCTCCCATGCTCATGGATTGGCAGGCCATTTTAACTATGTTAATCCTGCCAATCCATGAGCATGGGAGATCTTTCCATCTTCTGAGGTCTTCTTCAATTTCTTTCTTCAGAGACTTGAAGTTCTTGTCATACAGATCTTTCACTTGTTTGCTTAGAGTCACACCAAGATATTTCATATTGTTTGTGACAATTGTGAAGGGTATCATTTCCCTAATTTCTTTATCAGTCTTTTTATCCTTCGAGTATAGGAAGGCTACTGATTTGCTTGAGTTAATTTTGTATCCAGACACTTTGCTGAAGTTGTTTATCAGCTGTAGCAGATCTCTGGTGGAGTTTTTCAGGTCACTTAAGTATACCATCATATCATCTGCAAATAGTGATATTTTGATTTCTTCCTTTCCAATTTGTATCCATTTGATTTCCTTTTGTTGACTGATTGCTCTAGCTAGAACTTCAAGTACTATATTGAATAAGTAGGGAGAGAGAGGGCAGCCTTGTCTAGTCCCTGATTTTAGTGGGATTGTTTTGAGCTTCTCTCCATTTAGTTTGATGTTGGCCACTGGTTTGCTATATATTACTTTTACTAAGTTTCAGTATGCTCCTTGAATTCCTGATCTTTCCAAGACTTTTATCATGAAGGGATGTTGAATTTTATCAAATGCTTTTTCAGCATCTAACAAGATAATCATGTGGTTTTTTTCTTTGAGTTTGTTTATGTAGTGGATTACATTGATTGATTTCTGGATATTGAACTATCCCTGCATCCCTGGGATGAAGGCTACTTGATCATGGTGAATGATCATTTTGATATGTTCTTGGATTCGGTTTGCAAGAATTTTATTGAGTATTTTTGCATCGATATTCATAAGGGAAACTGGTCTGAAGTTTTCTTTCTTTGTTGGGACTTTGTGGGGCTTTGGTATCAGTGTGACTGTGGCCTAATAGAATGAATTGGGTAGTGTTCCTTCTGTTTCTATTTTGTGGAATAGATTGAAGAGTATTGGTATTAGGTCTTCTTTGAAGGTCTGATAGAATTCTGCACTGAACCCATCTGGTCCAGGGCTTTTTTTGGTTGGGAGACTTTTAATGATTGCTTCTATTTCTTTAGGGATTATGGGACTGTTTAGATGGTTTATCTGATCCTGATTTAACTTTGGTAATTGGTATCTGTCTAGAAACTTGTCCATTTCCTCCAGATTTTCCAATTTTGTTGCATATAGTCTTTTGTAGTAGGATCTGGTGAAATTTTTAATTTTCTCAGAGTCTGTTGTTATATCTCAGTTTTCATTTCTAATTTTGTTAATTTGGATACTGTCTCTGAGCCCTCTGGTTAGCCTAGCTAAGGGTTTATCTATCTTGTTGATTTTCTCAAAGAACCAGCTCTTGGTTTTGTTGATGCTTTGTATAGTTCTTTTAGTTTCCACTTGGTTGATTTCAGCCCTTAATTTGATTATTTCCTGCCTTCTACTCCTCTTAGGTGTATTACCTTCTTTTTGTTCCAGAACTTTCAGATATGCTGTTAAGCTGTTAGTGTATGCTCTCTCCAGTTTCTTTTTGGAGTCATTCAGAGCTATGAGTTTTCCTCTTAACACTGCTTTCATTGTGTCCCACAGGTTTGGGTAAGTTGTATTTTCCTTTTCATTGAATTCTAGAAAGTCTATAATTTCCTTCTTTATTTCTTCCTTGACCAAGTTATCATTAAGCAGAGCATTGTTCAGCTTCCATGTGTATGTGGGCTTTCTGTTGTTTTTGTTGCCTTTGAAGACCAACCTTAATCCGTAGTGATCTGATAGGAGGCATGGGATTATTTCAATCTTCTTATATCTGTTGAGGTTTGTTTTGTGACCAATTATATGATCAATTTTGAAGAAGTACCATGAGGTGCTGAGAAGAAGGTATATTCTTTTGATGCAGGATGAAATGTTCTATAGATATGTGTTAAACCCATTTGGTTCATAGCATCTGTTAGTTTCACTGTGTCTCTGTTTATTTTATGTTTCCAAGATCTGTCTATTGTTGATAGTGGGGTATGAAGTCTCCCACTATTATTGTGTGAGGTGCAATGTGTGCTTTGAGCTTTAGTAGAGTTTCTTTTATGAAAGTGGGAGCTCTTGCATTCAGGGCATAGATGTTCAGAATTGAGAGTTCTTCTTGGTAGATTTTTCCTTTGATGAGTAAGAAGTGTTCTTCCTCATCTTTTTTGATGAATTTTGGTTGAAAGTCAATTTTATCCGATATTAGAATGGCTACTCCAGCCTGTTTCTTGGGGCCATTTGCTTGGAAAATTGTTTTCCAGCCCTTTACACTGAGGTAGTGTTTGTCTGCAACCCAGAGGTGTGTTTCCTGGATGCAGCAAAATGCTGGGTCCTGTTTATGGATCCAGTCTGTCAGTCTATGTCTTTTTATTGGGGAGTTGAGACCATTGATGTTAAGAGATATTAAAGAATAGTGATTGTTATTTCCTGTTATTTTTGATGTTGTTTATATTGTTTGTGTGGCTATCTTCTTTTGAGTTTGTTGAAAGATTGCTTTCTTCCTTTTTTCTTGAGTGTAGTTTCCCTCCTTGAGTTGGTGTTTCCCCTGTATTATTCTTTGTAGGGCTGGGTTTGTGGAAACATACTATGCAAATTTGTATTTGTCGTAAAATATTTTGGTTTCACCATCTATGATTATTGAAAATTTTGCTGGTATAGCAGCCTAGGCTGGCATTTGTGATCTTTTAGAGTCTGTATGAGATCTGCCCAGGATCTTCTAGCTTTCATAGTCTCTGGTGAAAAGTCTGGTGTAATTCTGATAGGTCTGCCTTTATATGTTACTTGCCCCTTTTCCCTTACTGCTTTTAATATTCTTTCCTTGTTTTGTGTATTTGGTGTTTTGACTATAATGTGACAGGAGGAATTTCTTTTCTGGTCCAGTCTATTTGGCGTTCTGTAGGCTTCTTGTAGGCTTATGTTCATCTCTTTCTTTAGGTTAGGGAAATTTTCTTCTATAATTTTGTTGAAGATATTTACTGGCCCTTTAAGTTGGGAGTCTTCACTCTCTTCTATGCCTTTTATCCTCAGGTTCTGTCTTTTCATTGCATCCTGGATATCTTGGATGTTTTGGGTTAGGAGCTTTTTGCATTTTGTGTTTCTTTGACTGTTGTGTCCATGTTTTCTATGGTATCTTCCGCACCTGAGATTCTCTCTTCCATCTCTTGTATTCTGTTGGTGATCCTTGCATCTATGACTCCTGATTTCTTTCCTATGTTCTCTAACTCCAGGGTTGTCTCCCTTTGTGATTTCTTTATTGTTTCTATTTCTGTTTTTAATTCCTGAATGGTTTTGTTCATTTGTTTGATTGTGTTTTCCTGTATTTCTGCCCGTTTGATTGTGTTTTTCTGTAATTCTTCAAGGGATTTTTGTGTGTCCTCTTTAAGGGCTTCCAGTTGTTTACCTGTTCTCTTGTATCTCTTTAAGGGAGTTATTTATTTCCTTCTTAAAATCTTCTATCATCCTCTTGATAAGTGATTTTAAGTCTGAGTCTTCCTTTTCTGGTGTGTTGGGGTATCCAGGGCTGGCTGTGGTGGGAAAGCTGGCTTCAGCTGAAGCCAAGTAGTCTTGGTTTCTGTTCCTTGTGTTCTTGCCCTTGCCTTTCGCCGTCTGGTTATCTCTGGTGTTAGCTGGTCTTTCTCTCTCTGACTATGGCTTGTCTTTCCTTCAAGCTCAGATGCCAATAATCCTGAGAGACCAGTTCTCTCTTCCAGCTATTCTTAAAAATATGGAACGCTTCATGAATTTGCGTGTCATCCTTGCGCAGGGGCCATGCTAATCTTCTCTGTATCGTTCCAATTTTAGTATATGTGCTGCCAAAGCGAGGACGTGTCCTTGTTTTTAAAAAAGTTTGTGGAAAGCAAGAAGACTAAATAAGATAAGACTGGGCTCAATGCTTGGTACTTAAAAAGAATCAAACATTTCTACAGGAACTGCAAGCAACATCAAAACCTTTCACTGTTGTTCTGTTGGGTTTTCTTCACAAGCTTGGTTGTACTGCATGCTTTACCCATTACCTAATTTAATTTTCACGGCTAAAATCCCACTTTATAGAACAGTTTATAACCTCCCACAATGTATCTTTTATTAACCTTGTGCAATCCTGCTGGTTCAGGGAAAGCCTGAGGTGTGGGATGCACAGAGTAACCTGTTCATGAGATGTCTAGAGACCAAGTGACTAGCCCCTGCTGGGGCATCAACCTACAGTAAACCTGAACATCTGGTCATCACTACTGCCATAGAATCAAACTATACTATTGTGTGTGACTTAAAGGAATGTATTTGAGAGTGAAAACTCACATGCACAAACATACACACACACACATTCTCACACACACTCACACACACACACACACACACATTGCATAATTACTACTTGTGATAGTTAATGCTTGTGTGTGCAATATCTTTTCTGTGTTCATTTCTGGGATTGATGAACACATAACAATTAATTGTCTTTAGGGAATACTGATAAAAACTCTTTGGGATTTTTAATATTACTAAAATCAGAAAGCAAATTAAATAATTCTCTTAAATTCTTCTTGTAATTATAATTTCTAAAAAAATAATCTAAAGTGCTCAATGAAATTGACACATTCTCTATGACCTCTAGAAAATTTCAACAGATTTGGACTTTTGTATAATTATTACAGATTGTTATTAAGTATAAGTTAAATATTTCAGAATTTTATTATATAGGTATAATTATAAAGTTTCTAAAGATAACTACCTAAACAAACTAATACTCAGCAATGTTTATAAATTTTAAAAGAGAAAACACTGAAAAACACATACACATATATTATAGTATTCAAAAAATAAAAGTGGTTTAGAATAGTATTCTTTAAGAGAAAATGATGAAATTTAAGAAAGATTGGGCTAAATTTAAAACAATCCACAAACGATATTGATAAAGCTTTTTTTATGCATCATTCTTGAAGGCAGGCATAGTAATGGGGAAGCATTTGAGAGCTACAAACTTATCTACAGACAGAGAGACAGAGATAGAGACAGAGACAATGATAGACTCAGCCTTACATGCATTTTTGAAACCTCAAAGCCCACACCAAATGACACACTTCTGCCAACAAGGCCACACATCCTAATCTTATGCAATTTATACAGCCTTTGGCAGGAAGGATTCTTCACAGAGTAGATGAAACTACCAAGTGCTGGTACTAGAAACATATATGTGTATGTATATATGTATATATATGCAACACTAAAAACATTCAGCATGTTTTAGATTAAAGTTTGTTCACTTATATGTGTATGTAACATCTATGAGTTTGTGAAGGGGAGGGCAGAGAAAAGATGAATAGGGGAGATGAAAGGTAGGAAATATGTAATCTGTTAATTAAAGAAAAATGTACTCATGTTCAAAATGCCTTCCATGAAACAGTAACTATATTAGTACAAACTATATCCAGGAGGGCTTGCTTAATAAACCTAGCTCCCTTAAATATATGAAATGTTACTACCTTGTTGATTGATGGTAAGATGCTTCTAATTTTTATATACAAATATGAACATTGTTTCTGTGTCTAGCATTGTCTCTAACCTGATTTCTGTAGCTATTTCTGTAGGGATGACCTTGATTGTTCTATTAGATATTTATACAGAGTTATCCCTTTAAATTATTCCAAGGTGATAGTTGTTATCCAGGCCATTGCATCCAGAAGATAGGCTGATTTGCCTTTAAAAATGACTTAATTAGTCCTGGCCTAGGGATATTTGTCAATGAATTATTTTAAATATACTTTGAATTGTTAACCAATTAAGTATCAGGCATTGTCCTCTACTTAGGACCATTGGCCAGAATGAGCTCACTCCAACACACACACACACGATATGTGAAGTTACAAGAAATCAAACAAAGTTATCATAAAAACCAGTGGAAGGCGAGGAACAAGTAGTTGCTTCAGCATAGAAATATGTCTTAATAAGCACCTGTGGGGACATTCCTGTTAGAACATGTTAGGTATGTCTGTCCTACCACTGATTATTTATTAACAATGCTGGTGTTGGGGATCTTGGAAGTAAACAATAATCATAGATTTGAAATAGATGCAACTTTTTAAGGATTATTTGGTGTACTACCTTTCACAAAATTGTCCATTATCATATCTGTGAGTATGTCTGTACCCTGTGGCTATATATTTTAAGTAAACCATCTCAGTGTTAGCTACTTTTAATAAATTAATACATTTACCACACTTTCATTTATCAATTATGCAACTTAATTAGTTTGTCCTATTTACACGTAAATTCAATATTTCAGAATGGTGGCTTTTCATGTTCCTTCATGTACAGCTCCATAGTCACACATCTTCTCTCTAAAATTTAATTTTACTTAGCATGCTATCCACAAGTCTGTAGAAGGTGTGATTTCAACATCTTAAAAACAAACACAAATATTTTGACTCTCATGATGTGCTTACTCCCTGCGTTTATAATTGAGCCACAACTCTTCTACAAATGATCTGTTATTTATCATTTATCTGTTTTGTGGTGACAGTGATTAAACCCTGTTCTTTAACAGTAAATGAACAATCTACCAATGTCCTATTACATCTAGCTCTATTAAAATTAGAAATAAATGGTTAGACCAGTTATGTTAATCATATATAGGATTAAAATACTATGATTTTATTACAATTCTTTGTGGGGGAATACAATAATAAACATAAGAATAATAAGTAGTTTCTTAAACATTCTCACATAAAAGGCAATTATGGACAAAAATCTCTTTAGAAAATACACCCAACTAAGACAAACTTGAGAAAAACACATCCTTTTATACTGTTTACTGAACTATAATTGTAATGGACTCTTTGTGCTAGGTGATTATCCCTTTGTCATTACAGTCATTAATAATTCCAACTTTTTACTTGACGGCTACTCTTGCCGTAATCTCATACCCTCACTTTTTCATTAGTATGAACTGTTGATGACAGTAATCATGAAGCTAACCAGTTTGACAGCCTACTTGGTTCCCACTTCTCTGTACATCTGCAGGGCAAAAGTCCTGCAGAATTTTTAAATCCATGGTCTTTCGAGTACCAGGAAAATATCATATCATCTAGCTAAGCTAGGCTTTGTCTTCATCCATAATGAAGAAAATCTCCTCCTGAACTTATATTTTCAAGTTCAGACTGTATTTTTTCCATCTCTGTAACTTAAATTTTTAAGTAGAATATGTCAAAAGTAAAAATTCTTTTGAATCTTCCAGAGACTTCATCATTCCCCATGTCTCTGTTTATTAATACTGTCCTTTTCACTTTTGTAAAATATATTGAAATAACTTAATGTTGTGCATAACTCTTTATTTTTTTAATATGTCATACATGACCATTCACAAATCCTCTTCAGTCTGAATTGCCAGTACTTTCTCCTCTTGCCCATTGGCCACGTTGTTATCTTAAATCCACAGTACAGTAACTGTTGCCTCTTGTCTGCTTTTACCCCTCCATACAATATTCAATATATTACTTAGAAGAGTCTTTAATAAGAGGCCAGATCATGGCATTCCTTTATGCAAAACATTCCATTTGTTTGATCATTTAAAATGAAATTCTCTAGAGCTTTGTTTGTCTCCTAGTTGCCTATTTCCTCTCTGCTAGGATTCTATTCTATTCTCCTTATTAGAAATGTTCTTCTGAACTTTGGTATTCTCCTATCACAAACAAAACCCCACCTTCTATTTCTGCCTACCCCTGTCTGAATATTCTCTCAAATCAGTCCTTTCATTTGATTCTTCCATGCGCACAAATGCTTTTTGACGTCTCATGGGCCTTCTTTCTCTGATATTACTTTTTCTTGCCTACAGCACTCTCCACTCCTGGCCTATTGTCAATATCTTTCACTCATTCTCAGAGCCCTTCCAGACAAAACTTAGGTTTAAGCACAAATACATCTCTGGTTTTCTTTATTGCTGAACCACTAGTACTTTCAATACCTGAAATACAATGAATACTAAGTAAATTAATTAAGCCATTAATTGCACTTTATGCATTCCATGGTGTTCTGTAATACTACTTATAAAAATATGATTTGTGGAGATTTATATTTTACTACTAATTTCCATTAAGCTTTCAGAAACAGTTTTCCCTGGGGAATAAAATGACCATGGACACATTTACAGGCTCTGACATTTATCGTTAAGAGTATTTCTTTTTGTAAGTCTCCAACACAGGCCCATTCATTTCTCCCACACAACTCCCATTAAAGAGGTATTAAAATGTTCAGGAGCTTCTTAACCATTCATTAACAACATTCATGTAGTTAATTTTTGGGTAAAAGAAACCTCATGCTAATTCTAGGGTGTGTCTGAATGGCTAGATCTGTGCAGCAACTGGAAGGTGGACATTTTCTCCTTATCAGCACTCACATGCTGCAAACATGTGATTTACATTCTAACAATAAGCAATATTTCAATTTAAATGCATTTAAATTATAGTCATTGTTCCCATTAGTACTCAATTTAGAAAATATTTATAAAATTGATTGACTTTCCAAAAACTATTTTTATTTACAGGTCACTTAATTTTTTCTTTCTGTACATGTAATCAGAATTACGAAAAAGGAGTCAGGAGCTATAAAGCTTAGAAATTTCTTCATAGTCCCTTCTGAGTCCCTTAGATAAGTATGCATGCTTATGTACTTGCCTACATAAACATGGAGATGTATTTTGAGCCTTCTCGTAATCCTTATATTACAAATTTGTTTTGTAGTTGGGTTTTCTACATATCAATAACAACTATAGATAAAGTAAATGAGAAAAGATGTTTATTTCTTTTTTTAATGTGTATTTTCTTTTTGCTTTTTTAAAAAAAAGTTGAATTAGATAGTTTCTTTATTTACATTTCAAATGTTATTCCTTTTCCTGGTTTCCCCTCCAAAATCCCCCTATCCCAACACCTCATCCCCCTGCTCACCAACCCACCCACTCCTGCTTCCCTGTCCTGGCATTCCCTTACACTGGGGCATCGAGCCTTCATAGGACCAAGGACCTCTCCTTCCATTGATGTCCAGTAAGGCCATCCTCTGCTACATATGCAGCTGGAGCCATGGGTACCTCCATGTGTGCTCTGTGGTTGGTAGTTTAATCACTGGGAGCTCTGGGGATATTAGTTGGTTCATATTGTTGTTCCTCCTATGGGGCTGCAAACCTCTTCAGCTCCTTTGGTCCTTTTTCTAGCTCCTCCATTGGAGACCCTGTGCTCAGTCCAATGGTTGTCTGTGAGCATCCACTTCTGTATTTGTCAGGTACTGGCAGAGCCTCTCAGGAGACAGCTACATCAGGCTCCTGTCAGCAAGCACTTCTTGGCATGCACAATAGTGTCTGGGTTTGGTGTTTGTATATGGGATGGATTCCCAGGTGGGGCAGTCTCTGGATGGCCTTTCCTATAGTCTCTGCTCCACACTTTGTCTTTTTATCTCCTCCCATGGATATTTTGTTTCCTCTTCTAAGGAGGAGTGAAGTATCCACACTTTGGTCTTACTTATTCTTATACTTTTTGTGGTCAGTTAATTGTATCTAGGGCATTCCCAGCTTTTGGGCTAATATCCACTTATCAGTGAAGGCATGCCAAGTGTATTCATTTGTGATTAGTTTACCTCACTCAGGATGATATTTTCTAGCTCCATCCATTTGCCTAAGAATTTCATGAAGTCATTGTTTTTAGCTGAGTAGTACTCCATTTTGTAAATGTACCACGTTTTCTATATCCATTCCTCTGTTGAGGGACATCTGGGTTCTTTCCAGCTTCTGGCTATTATAAATAAGGCTGCTATGAACATAGTGGAGCATGTGTCCTTATTACATGTTGGAGCATCTTCTGGGTATATGCCCAGAAGTGGTATAGCTGGGTCCTCAGGTAAACACTATGTTCAATTTTTTGAGGAACTGCCAGACAGATTTCCAGAGTGGTGGTACCAGTTTGCAATACCACTAACAATAGAAGAGTCATCCTCTTTCTCCACATCCTTGCCAGTATCTGCTGTCACCTGACTTTTTGATCTTAGCCATTCTGACTGGTGTGAGGTGGAATCTCAGGGTTGTTTTGATTTGCATTTCCCTAATGACTAAGAATGTTGAAAGTTTCTTTAGGTGCTTCTCAGCCACTCGGTAGTTCTCAATTTATTTCTTTATCATTAAATTTCTGAAACCAAGTACTGATGAAAGTTTAAAGGGATTTTTCCCCCTTTTGATAATGCCATTTAAGAATTTAAGTTACACAGATGGAAAAAATACAGTGTGAATATGTAAATAAGTAGGTGTTCAATGGATTTTGCATGATAATTCAGCGATATATATGTCACTAAGCCAGATTTTCATAAAATGTCACCAGAATTATGCTAATTGTTCTCTGAATAAGTGGTATTTTCATGTTTTGTGTTGGAATACTGTGAATGCTACCCTCCACTGTACATATTAACATATTTAGATAACCCATAAACTAAAAATTACCTAAGAAGAATACTTAGCTAAGATATAAGCAAACTAATTTCCAAACATATACTTGTTTTGATTTTGTACTTGCTATCTTTACGTGACTCATTTTGACAATTAAGGTGTATTAAGATAAACAGAGAGTAAATATATTATCATTTCTGTCAAACCAAGATAGTGAATGGCATGTATCTACTATGCATTGCAGATTCAGTTTAGGAAGTGAGTAAGCTTTATTCCTGTAACCTGAACTATTACAGAACAGATAAATCATATATTTGCAAAATGCCAAGATTTTCATTAAAATATATAGAGAATCTATATGATATTCATGTAGGAGGTTAAAATGGTTAGTGAATTCACTACACATGGAGGAGTTAAAAAGTCAATGGTCATAAATAACCTACTGCTTAGTCAAGGAAAAAAATGAATATATGATCATCCTCAACTGTTACTATTTTTTGTATTTTTATTCTTTTTATTTAATACTTGATTTACATTTCAAATGTTTTCCCCATTCCAGGTCTCCCCTTGGGAAAACCCTTATCCCATACCCCATCCCTCTGTCTCTATGAGGATATTCCCCCACCTACCGACCCACTCCCATCTTCCCTCCTTGGCATTCCCCTATACTGGGGAATCTAACACTCGCAGACCCAAGGAACTCTCTTCCCACTGATGGTCAACAAGGCCCTCTTAGCCACATATGTGGCCAGCACCATGGGTCTCTCCATATGCATTCTTTGGTTGGTGGTCCAGTCTCTAGGGGCATCAGGGGGCCCTGAGCAGTTGACACTGCTGCTCCCTCCCCATGGGGCTGCAAACTCCCTCAGTTCCTTCAGTCCCTTCTTCAACTCCTCCATCTGGGACCCCACACTCAGTCCAACAGTTGCTGTGAATTGAATCATGGGTGTTTCGAACTTTTGGGCTAATAATCACTTATCAACATACCTTGTTTGTTCTTTTGTGACTGAGTTACCTCACTCAGAATGGTATTTTCAAGTTCCATCCATTTGCCTGCAAATTCCATGAAGTCATTGTATTTAATAGCTGAGTAGTATTCCACTGTGTAAATGTACCACATTTTTTGTATTCATTCCTCTGTTGAGGGATATCTGGGTTCTTTCCAGCTTCTGGTTATTATAAATATGGCTGCTATGAACATAATAGAACATGTGTCCTTATTACGTGTTGGAGCATCTTCTGGCTATATGCCCAGGAGTAGTATAGCTGGGTCCTCAGATAGTATTATGTCCAATTTTCTGAGGGTCTGCCAAGCTGATTTCCAGAGTGGTTGTACTAGCTTGCACTCCCACCAGCAATGGAAGAGTGTTCCTTTCTCCACATCCTAGAGAGCATCTGCTGTCACCTGAGGTTTTGACCTTAGCCATTCTGATTGGTGTGAGGTGGAATCTCAGGGTTGTTTCAATTTGCATTTCCCTGATGACTAAGCATGTTGAAAGTTTCTTTAGATGCTTCTCAGCCATTTGAGTTTCCTCAGTTAAGAATTCTCTGTTTAGCTCTGTTCCTTATTTTTTGATAGGGTTATTTGGTTCCCTGGAGTCTAACTTCTTGATTTCTTTGTATATATTGGATATTAGCCCTCTATAGGATGTAGGATTGGTAAAGATCTTTTCCAAATTTGTTGGTTCTCATTTTGTCCTGTTGACAGTGACCTTTGCCTTATGGAATCTTTGCTATTTTATGAGGTCCCATTTGTCAATTCTTGATCTTAGAGGATAAGCCATTGGTGTTCTGTTCAGAAACTTTTCCCCTGTACCCACGTGTTCGAGACTTTTCCCCACTTTCCCTTCTATTAGATTCAGTGTATCTGGTTTTATGTGGAGGTCCTTGATCCACTTGGACTTGAGTCTAAGGGACTCATGTCTTGTACTTTGTACAGAGAGATAGGAATGGACCAATTTGCATTCTTCTACATGTTGATAGCCAGTTTATCCAGCACCATTTGTTGAAAATGCTGTCTTGTTTCCACTGGATGGTTTTAGCTCCTTTGTTGAAGATCGAGTGAATGTAGATGTGTGGGTTCATTTCTGGGTCTTTAATTCTATTTTATTGACCTACCTGCCTGTCACTGTACCAGTATTATGCAGTTTTTATCACTACTGCTTTGTAGTACAGCTTGAGGTCATAGATGCTAATTCCCCTAGAAGTTCTTTTATTGTTGAGAATAGTTTTTGCTATCCTAGGTTTTTTGTTATTCTAAATGAATTTGAGAATTGCTCTTTCTAAGTCTATGAAGAATTGAGTTGGATTTTGATGGGGACTGCATTGAATCTGTACATTGCTTTCAGCAAGATGGCCATTTTAACTATATTAATCCTGCCAATCCATGAGCATGGGATATCTTTCCATCTTCTGAGGTCTTCTTTGAATTCTTTCTTCAGAGATCTCAATTGGTACTATTAAGGAACCCTATCATTGTTTGATTTTTTTCAATATTTAAGTTTTTAAAAGTAAGTAAATTAATAATCTCTCTGTGGAAGCTTATTTTAGAGTATCTATGTTAAAATTATGTTCAAGCATAATCAGGAGGATTTTGTTCAAGGTCAAATATAAAGAATACAAACCTGACAGATTAATACAATATGGACAAAGAAGCAAGAAATTAAATATATTTAGGAAAGACAGAAATAGAATATAATTCATTCTGTGTAGAAAATTACTGTGCCAGAAAATGATGTCAATGCATAAAAGTAGGATAGTAAGGTTGTATATTCCAACATTCACTCAGGCAAACCTTCAAAACCAATATTCATAGAACTCAGGGCCTTACATATGTTGAACATTTGCTATGGCATCATGCTAAAACTCCAGCATTAAGGTCCAAGTTTCAACTTATTGAATGTACTAGCTATTTGAATCAATATTATTTTAAAGACAAAAAATATAATTTAGAGTCACAATAAATAGACAAGACATTCACAACTTGCTAATATTTTGGGGAGAGAGCATTATTAGAATGCTTTTTGTTTTATTTGTAATTTGATATCATCATTTCAAAAATTGTCACATTTTGATGACAAGTTTTACAAATTAAAATAAATTTAGAAATTATACAGTGCTATTTATTTTATGACAAATATTATACTTCTCTATTAAGATTCTGGTGTATTATTTAATATCCAGATAACTTGGAAGAATGTATGTGTAACAATGAATATCTTCAAATCTGAAAGATTGCAGAATAAATTGACAGAGATAAAAAGTAACAGTAAAATCAACTGTAGCAACTCTACTTTATCTGAGTTTGAAACTGCATGATGTGTTTTCAGTCTCAGTAGATCATTTTCAAGTAAGCATGTAAATATATAAATGCTGTTGTATTCTTACTATGATATGAAATATTTTATGGCTTTGTTATCTAAAAGTGTTTCTACTACTTCCTAAATGTAAATTCCATGAACTGAAGATATGTTGGTTTTTTTTAACCCTGTTGCATTTTGTAGTAGGCTCAAACTTTTGATGAGGGTTTTACATAAGAGTTAACTAAATTCATAATCCAATAATTCCAGATGATTAACGTTATGGTTTTCATTTTACCAATGATTAACTTGCCCTAGATCATAATTTTTCAGTTCCAGAAGCTATAATAATAGATATCATAGCATTGTCCCATACCCATACTGTGTTCAAAAGGTTCCAAAGACCTACAATGTACTAAATATATAAAATAGCTTAATGGCTATTTTACATCATACATGATAATGCCTGCTTAAATTAATAGTTTTTATAGTATTATTTGAATGTTCTCCAAGATAGAGAAAGTGTAGTATATTTATCACATTCACAGGCAACAGAGAATCATTAGTGTCTGGCATAGTACTGTCATAGTAAAATTACTGACATAATTCATCCATAGATGATTAGGCAAAGTGTGGATGATTATTGACCATGAATAAAATTTGGTCTGGAGATGGTGAGCGTAGAGTTAGAAATATCTAGTTTATTATGTAACAGTGAATAAATAACATGTTGAACATAAAGTTAATTGGAAATTTGGCTGAGAAAAATGAAATATGTAGACTCCAAACATCATCTGTTGTTGTCTCCCAAGATCAGTTTAAGTATAAAACTCTTATGCTTAAAACTCTTATGTAATTAGAGCATTGGGATTTAAATATATATTTTTGGAAGCTAACCTGATTGCAGTTGTAACTTTGCTGAAAATTGTAAATGAACTACTGATATACAACATTTAGTCTCTTGACATTATTATTAATATAATTAGTGTCATTCTGCCTATGAATATGAATGTGATAATTACAGAGAGTCACATTAAAATATCTCCTGCTAAACTATATATTATATTTTATGTATTCTTTAGAGATGTAGGCAGAAAAAATTACATGGTAGTGTTTAAAGTGGAACAAAGTTTATTTAATAATGAACATATATAGTAAGAGGCCCAGGTTAACTGTATATACATAATTTATAATTACAACTTTGGTTAATTCACCAAAATATTTTCAAGTAGATTATCTTAATATATATTTTATATATTAAAATACACAATATATTTTACCTAATGTATACACAATATACTTATTTGGAAAGAATTCACAGACAATTTTCAAAAGAGGAACCAAGAGAGGAAATTGTGCTAAAACGCACACTGCAGAAAAACACCATAGGATGTTGGACTTATTACTGAGATGACCAAAAGTTTATCAGTCATATTATATTCTGTGGCTTGAGTTAGTGTAAGGAAGTCATGTATGCATGCATGCATATGTATATATATATATGGTTTTATGTGTGCCTACCAGGCATTCATTTTTATGTTTTATCCCTTCTCCATGTCTTTATAGAACCTATTCTGCTTCTCAAACCTCAAATGTTTAATTTGACAAGTAGAAATTGGACCTTTCATTCAATAAAACCCTCATTTGTGCTTTAGAAATTAAGAAACAGACCCAGCAGGTGCCTGTGATTGAGCACTTAAAATGATAATCACTCTAAAACAAAGTCTGGTGAGTTCCACGCATCTCTCCCGCCACTTTTTGGCAGCTGACAACTATTTACTCTCAGTGAGTGAACAAGTATTCAGTGAGTTCCGGGGTGTCAAGAAACTGTCATAATTTTCACAGGTTCACCAAGAACAGAAATTAAATGTGAGCCTGCTGACAATGCTTTCAATTCTTCATGAAACCATAAAGCACTGAGCAGAGCAATTTGTACTAAGGTCCTGCTTTTGAGTCCAACAGTACAATTCTGTTGCAATTCTGTCTTCTCTTTAAGATCCATTTTCTTCCTTCAGATACAAAACATTTCTAAGATTGATGTTAGGTTACACACACACACACACACACACACACACACACACACACACACACACATTGGTAGCCCAACAGCAATTGAGCTAATTTTGAAGAAACACTTAATAAAATCTGAATCTTGTATGGAATTGATTCCCAAAATTCCACCTACAGAGTATTTCTAGATTTATCTCCAGTGAATATTTAGCATGTGTCATAAAGCTAATGAGCACACATAGACTTGTCTTCCCAACTGCAGCAAGTAGCTGCTCTGTCCATACACATGAGTCTATATAGGGTAGTAGTGAAGGTTCAACTCAATAGCAAGTTATATCATCTTTATATCTGTTTAAAAGTTCTGGACTTAGAGTTTAGTCATAATTATATGTACGTGGAAATTACTTTCCCTCTTTAAGTATAAATGTTCTAAATAATCAGAATTGTTTTTCCTTCACTTTTCATCTTGCCTTCAATTTACTTTTTAAAAGCTTTTGGTTTGCTTCCTTCTATTAAAATTACTTATTCCAAGAAACCAAGAAATACAGACACACTGACTGAAAATAAGAATCTGTTATGGTATCATACCTATATGTGATGATTAATATTGTCAATTTGTTAAAATCTATAGTCAACTGGAAACAAGTATCTGGGCATGTCTGTGAGAAATTTTTCTAGATTGGGTTAGTTGAGGTAGATCAATTGTGTCTCTGAGTATCATCCCTCAGTAAAATAAGTTTTCTGCACTGAGAAAAATGAAGGAAGTTATAAGAGCACAGAGATTCATTTCTTTTTGCATCTTAACTATGGATATTATTTCTGATGATCTTCCTGGCATCACAGGGATTCCAAGGGAAGGCAGCAATGGAGGAGCAGCATTGGTGATTTGGGTCATGCTAATAGCTGACAGCCCCAATAACAGCTACAGGGGATTTATGGGGCCAATACTAATGATGGAACAAAACTTAATTATCTCTGGCTGGCAGGAATCCTCTGGGAGAAACTGTGAACCCTTTTAACTCTTAAGTGTTCATACATATAGACAGACAGACAAATATACATCTGGTAATTAATTCCTGCCTGCCGCAGCAGGAAATTTAGAATAGGATTAATTGTTAGAGTTACTTTCTCTCTAGAGGATTGGACTCATTAACACTTCATGAACCAGAGAGGAAAGAAAGAAAAATAATTTAATTCTTTATATAGGCAATATGCACAGACTCACATACACACACATTCTGGCTGGGTGCAACCACCTGTCTCATTTACTCCACAAGTGCTCATGCATATTTATGCAAAAACCTACATATGAATATATGTGTGTGTATACAAATAGATTTATACATATATATGTATACCAATATATACATATATGTGTATGTATATATATATATATATATATGCATATATGTATACACACACACACACACACACACATATATATACACAGCCATCTACATATCCACATTTGAATGGATGGTTGGGGCAAAGACTCCCAAGTGATCACCTTATTTCTTTTCTCTGGCCTTCTTATAGACAAAAGTTCTTAGAAAATCACCTCATACATAAAATGTTACATAAAAGGGTAGTTACAGAAAGATGTTGATATTAAATTCAAAGCAGTGCTTCATTCTATAAGCTTATTATAAGTTCAACGTGACAGTTTCACATGGCCTCTGTTTATCATCTTGCACAACTATGGCTTTATCCTTGGATCTGACCTAGAGTGAATGGTTTTTCTTGATCACAAATTTATCCTAAACCTATTTATCTTTTTAGTGTAGTAGTGAAAACTCTCTGTATTTTTTATTATGCAGTCTTTACTTACTAGTCTATGAGTAGAGGACACATTCCACACTTGATTCTAACTTTATATCTTTCTGGTAAAACAACTAAAGCCATCTCTTAAAATCATTTTAATCAAATCAAGAATACTATAAAATCATTAATTCATCTAAACTGTGTTAGTTCATGAAAGTTCATCTTTTTATATGTATTTTTTATTTTTATTTTTGGATATTTATTTTATATACATTTCAAAAAGTTCCTCCTTATATTGATCTTCAGGAATTCTGAGCAATAAGGAGGGCTAATGCCCGGGAATCATTATGCTATATGTAATAGTGATAGAAAAAGGCATGTTGGCTGCAAGAAGCAATCCTGGCAATTTGTGAAGTTTCTGGATTCAGAGTTGACACATCACAGCCATGCAAACACAGCAGGTCATCTCTGGGAAAATCACCTGCATGCCATTAGCCAATCCTAGACAACTCCTAACATGTAATATAACCAGCTGATATCATGTCTGCCTCACCATGCCAAATCATCAATGAACCACAAGACTAACCAAAACAAACTCTTATCTCCTTAAGGTTTTTTTTTTTTTGTTTTGTTTTTTGTTTTTTGTTTTTTTTTTTAAAATCAGGCATTTTGCCAGAGCAGCAAGGATAAAAGAAAAAACAAAACAAAGACAACATCTAAGTAATAATATATTGAAGCTAACCTTCATGGCTTTTTCTCAATGTTTGGATTGTGTCAGCAAGATGCGTTCTTACCACTTCCTGTCACCTGTTCTCAGTGCAACTGAAATGCCATTTATAGTTGTGCTCAAGGTGTGAAGGTGGCTTGCAAATATGTTGCTCTCTTTGCTAAGCTTAAAACTTTTCAAAGCCTTGAAACTTGCTTATATCTTTTTTATTTGTCATAAAGTAAGATCTAGTAGTATGCATAATGTTAATTCGATATTTGCCCTATTAGTACATCTTTTTAAATTAATAGTGTAAATAAATGCACTTGTTTTAAATATAACTAAGTGTAAGTAAGGCAACTAGAAGGAAAAAAGGCCTTTTCAAGAGTTATTAATCAGTGCAGATTCCACGAGTCAGTGAAGCTGGTTCCTCTGTGCAGGATGCAATGTATTGTCAAGTTCCCAACTGCAGAGTCAGGAGATGGCTCCTTCCTTCTCATACCATTGTTTTACAGGTTACTTCATTAAACATAATTAATGAAAGCACAAATAATTGTCACTTTACATTGCTAAAATTTATATGACTCATATTTTACCCATGTTTAATCAGTTGTGCAGTTAAATTTTTTGGCTCAAATTTTTACTTAATTCCTTTGAATGAAATGTTTTCTATTTCAAGATACTCCTTTTAATCTGTATAAAGTTTCTTCTTTGTGTATATGAGTTTATATGGTGGAGTTTATTCTCAGTAACATATTGTTTTATAACTTTTGTCATTCTCCAAAACTAGTCAGATTACATTCTAACTTTCTAAAGGACAGCTCATATAACTTTAGAAATCAATTGGAGATCTCATTTTTTAAATTTATATTGATGAGTTGTGTCTACATGTCTAGAAGGGCAATGAGTACTCTTAACCTTTCAGCCATATATCCAGCAAAGGTGGAGAGCTCTTAAGGCTAGTTTTATACTGGCATTTTTTATACCTACTCCAGAAGTACCTGGTACCTATCAACTGGGTATATCTACATATGGGTCCCATCACAAACTCAGTCAATTATTCATTTTATTTTATGGTTTCCAACTTAAATCCTGTAATTAAACTACATGACTTTATGCACACTAACCATAGAGATTTACTGTTATATGTACATTAAAAGGTGACTTCTGATTGCCCCATACCTGACCAAAATTGAGAAAGTTTGACACTTAATAATAAACCACCTTCAGATTGTATTTGACAAGCAAACGAACATAAAAATGTGGAGTTTACAATTACATCATGGAATCACATTGGAGGTGGTTCTCAGGCTATAAGCTTCTAGCAGGGAACAGGACTTTGGGAAAGTATGCACATATATAGGCATCAAGAGGTTGAAGGCCCAGAACACGTAGACAGAGCCATTTGGGATGAATCAGCATTTAAAATAAAGATGCAACACCAGGAGGAGTGGAGAACTCTGCTGATTCTAAGTCCATGTATGCAGGCAAATTTGGCGTGAGAGAAGCTAAGTTTAGGGAAAACTGACCAAACTGAAAAACTAGAATGTATGTAGATAGACACTATTAGTGCCAGAATAGAGAATCAGCAATCTTGGTCATTCAACATCAGTAAAAATAGTTCAATTGATTTTAATATGCTATTAGCAGAAAATAAAAATGATATTTTAAGTTCAACTTTTGAGAAATAAAAGCATTTTCCTCTTAATTACTATCCTTTTCTAAAATAATCATAATTTGTTTTTTGTGGTATCTAGACACTAAATGGTTTTCATTTTCAAAATATTCAGTTGGTCTCTGAACACATTAACTCAAGTAGCTATTCTAAATTTAGAGTTTATGCTGTCATTTGTTAGCACATTAGCCTGCAGACCTATTCTGAATCATAATATCCTGAAAATGTCCTACCCTTGAGATGATTATGTACGTGCCATCAGCTCCCTTGCCTTAGTGCTGTGATATATTTGTTTAGTCAGCATCTTATGTCTTTAAGACGGGAATATACTAATGCAAATGAGAAAGTAGCATGATCTACAATTTGAATCTGGAGTTTAAAACAAAATAAAAATGAAAATGAAACTTCCAATACAACTTTTAATGGTTGTAAAGGTTATTTAAATGATCTTTTTAATTAATCAGGACAGTTATTTCTGTGTTTTGCTTTAAATGTTACTAAGCCACTGATACATTGGGCGGAAAGATTTTCTTTTTCATTTTGTTATTCGTAGAAATGGTGTGGAAGCAAAATCTCTAATACTTTTTAGATTTCTCTGCTTCTTCCTATGTGAATGTATATGAGGCCTTGAATCAGATCTGTCTATGGGAAGAAAAATGATAACAGTTACAGAAATAGGAATTGTATAATGCTACAATTTATAATATTTCCCACTTATTTTTCATGTATTTTATATATTTTAACATAATAGCAAATCTTCTTTTGTGCTTTCTGTCTCTTCAGCAAATGAAACTTTCATGAAAAGTGTACAAAAGAATATGTAGTCTAAATTATATTTCCAAGTGAAAGCAATACTTTCCATCTTCAGACTATCTTCATGATCAGGTATAGGAATTCTTCGGGAACCTTAGGGTATATGCACATTCTGTCTACAGACAGAATATAAAATAAATTTCATATATATATAAAATCACCCTGCAGGTCTATCTGTAAGTTTCTGTTCTAGATAGATGAATCAATGGGACAAACATACATTTAACACTTTCATAAATAAGTTATGGAAATTCTAATTTCCATCAGACATCAGACCTAGTCTTCAATTTTATCTCTGCAGTATAGGTTTTATTCAAACACAAGTTTCAGAAGTACACCATCTCTCAAGTAAGCAATTTCATAGATGCATCTGTTCAATATCTTTTTAATGATAATTTCTAGAAGCCCTGTTTTTAAAATGTTCTGTTTTCTTTGAGTTTCAAGATGTTTTTTAAAAGATCTCACATTCAGTTGCTATGATTAGACAATTGGACACTTGGAATCACATTGTAAGGAATAAATGAGATGCAAAGTCCTAAAACAAATACAAACATAAATAGACTACTTCCAATTAAGAAGGGTAATTATGTTATTAAGCTGGCTATTATGACTAACTATCTGTGTTGTTTAATAACATTAAGAATATAAATTAATCTGTCCCTCTAATAGCATAACAAGAACCTACGCTTTTTATAAGTAATATATTAGCATGAAAATTAGCTTTCAGGTCTGACAAATAAGTAAAATGAAGAAATTATTAAAAATATTATTGCAATAAGATAATTTTTATAAAGTATCAAAGAAAAGAAAAGGAAAACACTCAAAGTATCATTTGGAAAGTTCTAAGAAAAATATTTTGGTGGATTAAAGTTATAAAAGAAAGTTACAAAGATAATCCTCAAGGAATTTGAGTATTTGGGGAGATTCTATTCATTGGTCAGACCTTATTTATTTCCTGAGTGATAGAAATAAAAACATGAAAAATTCAAGAGATATTGAATGCACTGTATTTCATGAAAGGCAGTTCTTTTATATACTCACTAATGATTACTTCATAGCAACATTTTGAACTGTGCCTTTAAAAATTATTACTATCCCTCACACATGAGCTAGGAATATATAAGCATTTACCTATATCTATACTCCTCCCTCACTGACTAGAAAAATTATTACTATTATAAGAATTAATATTTTTTCTGATAACTCTTTGTTTCATTTTCAGCAATTCTAAATGATATTGTTTAATTTTGCTTAATTGTAAAAGTGTCTTTTTCTGACCACATACTCTGGTTACCATTATTATAAGTAATTCTTGTTTGTGTCCTAACTTAGTAGTTATTCATATTTTTATTTCCTTACTACTCATTGAAAATTGCATGCAGAGTGGGCTGTAGTCAGGATCTGACTTCAGCACAAGGCTCTCAACCCCAGAAAAATGACATGACCAGAACATCTCTTCCCCATGCACTACCACTGTCTCCTGGTACTACTAGCAATACTTCCTTCTTTCCTGTAATCTGTGTCCACTCTCCTCATTCATTATCTTAAAAGCTTAAGACCTTGTCATGCTCCTCCAACATGCTTGCCTTCTTAGCCTTCCTGTGAGCACTGGTAGTTTCCTTCATTTTTGAGAATAGAAACCCAAGAAAACCATCTCTCTCACTCTTCTAGATCTATAGTCTCTCCCAGGATTTCCCCCTTCTCAGCATTTTGCCTTCTCCCCACTTTTCTTTAAATTCCTATTGTCACAGACCTGATCTAGGGTTTGATTTATGAAAGAGTGGACTATAGGATTATTATGTTGATTTTTCTATTTGTTTTCTTGATCCTATGTCCTCTCCTACAAAGTCTGAGAAATATTGAAAATTGATGCCTAATAAAATAATTTATTTTCTTGTTTAAAAAAATAAGAGAGAGAGAAAATAAGCATACATATGAAGGCAAGTTAAGAGACTTATTATGGGCTAGCTATATATAATAATTTTAAGTCTATATATGTCTTAGTAAAGATTTCCATTGGTGTGAAGAGATATCATGACCAAGGACAACATTTAATTGGTGGTAACTAACACTTTCAGACGTTCAGTCCATTGTCATCATGGAAAGAACATGATACCCTGCAGGCAGACATGGTGTTGAAGCAGCCAAAAATTCTGTATTTTGATCCTACTGGAGCAGGGAGAGACTTCCTCAGGGTCAGCTAAGAGGAGGATGTCTTCTGCACAGGGCAGAGCCTGAACGAAGGACCTCAAATCTGCCTACACTATGCCATACTTTCTCAAACAAAACCAAACCTCTCAATAGCCAAATAGTGCCATTTCTCATGAGACAAGCTTATTTAAACCCCAACATCTTTTCTCATTGATGGATCAAATATCTGGCAGTAATCATCTTGAGGGAGGAAGGGTTTACCTTGTCACACACTTTAAGAGAATAGAGTCTATTATGGCAGGTTTATTGACAGGCTGATTGTACTGACCCATTTCCTCCTACATAGCTGTATCTTCTAAATATACTGTAGCTTTATAGAAGACCCCACATACAGAGCACATGAGATCAGGGAACTCCTAATGGTAGCATTGGCCGGCCCATCCGGAGTAGTGTGGAAGATCTAGCCCTGCAGTTCTGGATAAGGGAGGGTATGTTTGCTGACCAGCTCAGGTACAATCCGGGGCCAAATTCAGGGCCCTGACTTGGCCAGCCCCAAAATCTACAACATCTACAAATGGTTAGGACAAATGAAAGTGCCTGTCCTGCTGATTCAAAGCTGCAAATCTCATGACGCAGGGCAACAATGAGATAACCTGGAGGATGATCAGTGAGGATCCAATTTGAATGGGGTCAGAGAAGCCAGAGATCTTGAATTATACTAATGACCCATTGCAATGAATATTTGTAAGTGAAGATGTATAGACAGAGAGATAAACTGTAGGACACACTGTGATGTACTATAGCTTCCACAATGATATATTTTCTATGTTTGGCGGATTTTTTTCAATAGTTTGTTGTTGTTGTTGTTATTGATGTGTGTGTATGTGTGTGTGTGTGTGTGTGTGTGTGTGTGTGTGTGTGTGATATTAGAGCAGGAGGTGACAAAGGCAAAGGGTGGTTATGAGGGAACAGGGAGATAGGCAGGAATCTGATGCCTGATGAGAAAATCACACAGAATCAATACAATGTTAAAAAGAGCTCAAAACAAAATAGGTTATACATTGAATTGACAGGTAAATAAACATGTGAGGGTCATCCCACATTCCAGCCAAGGTAGTTTACATTTTCAGAAGGATTTGAGGGAAGTTAAAGAACCGTGCAGAAATATAGTTTACTGAATTTAACTACTAAGCACTCAAATCTTTGCTGTGCCAATTCACGTGTTTGCAATTCTGACTGGCACCAATAGGCTCTAGTTTCCCACCAAACGTTGTTATAGTGACTCTACGGATCTAGCGTTTTGACTTACAATTGTCCAATTTATTATATTATTTCAAATTTGTGAGAAAATTGCCATTAGGTCTCCTCCACGTTTTCTCAAATATTTTTGTTCATTTTGCTGAAATTTTAATGTTTATTTACAGCAAGACTAAATATGTCTGTAGAAAAAAATTAAGTAACATGTAATTTAAATTTTCTAGCATTTATATTCTTCAAAGTGTAAAAATGTGAAATTAATTTTAGAATTCTTCATTTTGATAGTATGTGCAAAATTCCGTTTGAATCTAAAACAAATATGAAGTTTGCATGTGGGGTATTTGACATATTTTTCTTACTTACCATTTTGGGATATACTATATTCCGGCAATGCCCATTTATTCAAGTGGCTAAGTTTTATACTGGGCTTAGGCTACATTTAGGAAATAACAGAAATGCTTCTATAGTAAAAGTTTCAGGTAGATGATATTTATCACTCCTCTGACCTCTTGCTTTCCAATTTTCAACTGTATGATTTTTAGATCCCTAACATATGTATTCCAAAAGTCAAGTAAAAAGTAGAAAACTCTCTAAAATTTTCAGCAGTGATGAGAGTGAAAAGATGCACATAATTATCACTTGTTGTATTGTTTTGATGAATTCCTTTCATATCACCTCAGCCCACTAGTTATCATTGAACAGCTTTCTCTTTCTTTCTTTCTTTCTTTCTTTCTTTCTTTCTTTCTTTCTTTCTATCTTTCTCTCTTTTGAAAATTTATGTGTATGTGTGTCTGAGTATATGACAATGTGTAATTTCCTTCAGTGAACAGCAAAGGGAGTCAAATGACCTAGATCTGGATTTACAGCAGATTGTTCTGAGTGCTGTGAAGTAAACCTAGATCCAGTGGGACAACAGCAAGTGCTCTCCACCACTGAGCTGCCTCTCCAGCTCCACATAGTTCTTTCTTTGTTGATAGTCTCCAACAATATGCATTAATGCATGTTTAAGCTTCTGTGATGATGTCCTTTTCATCCTAAGTACTTACACAGCGATTCATTTATATTTTCTACATTTACTACAGTAACATTTACAATTCTACCAAATGTGCAGTGTTCTCTGAAAAAGAAAAAAAAAAACACTTAACAATCATGTTTTAAAAAGATAAACCAAGAATTAATGCAATTATCAACTATATTCAAATAAGATTTATTTGCAGGAACCAAATGTCTGAATTTACAAAAGAATGAGTAAATGTATTTTAATTGTTCAAGAAATTTAGATTTTATTAATATATTGTTATAGACAAGGTGATTATTAAAGATTAAGAATGCATTTACCTGGTAGTTTGGGATATAAAATGCAATTCTAGAAACATCAAGAAAATACAGGATACAGGGAATCTAGTTGCTCAGGTATAAGTGACTGATGAAGTGATATTAAAAGGGGCATCATCTGCAGAGAGGATTAATCTGGCAATCATATAACAATCCAAGCAGATGCAAAGCTACAGGAAAAAAAAAAGAAAGAAGTTTGTTAAATGTTGGATTTGAACTCTGTTTTCTATATGCCATTAAAAGATATCAAAGTCAGTATGGTCTATAAAAATATATGTATGGTCACCATAGCAAAGAAATTCAGACTCAAATGAAACTCACTATAAAATTTTATTGTTATAAAGTGACACTAACCCAAATGACCTAGAAAAATATAGAAGTTCTAAAGGTTGGCATTACTAAAGACAATAAATTATGATTATTATCATATAAATTTAAAAACCTACACTATTTGTTTTTAATTTTTGATCTAGCTCTCGACACATGCAATTAAGCTGGATGCTTATATTGAGTGTTCACAAATTTTAAGAGCACATATAATGAAAGAAGATATAATTAGTTAGCTTTTGAAAGAAATAGAAAAGTATCACCAAGATATGTTATCCTTTTAAATGGATTTGCTACATGTTTTGAATATTGGTGACATAGGAGGAGCAAGGTTTATGCAAGGAATCAGCAAAAGTTGAGCATCTGTTAATTAGCAGCTTTTCATCCTTATGTTACCATATTTGATCTCTATCAGCTTTCATAACAGAGTTTCTAATATTTCCCCTGAAAAGATGAGAAAACTACTCAGCAAATATCCACATTTAACACAACAGCCCAATCATCTGAAGTTAATCAAAATCTCTGTCCCTAAAACTACAAAGATGTGTATGCTTTGCATCTTAAAGAATGTAAATCTCACTCAAGAATCTTGAAAATCATGTCTTCAATGAGCATATGACCCATAGGCTTTCTTTTGAATCACCAGAGCATCAGTGTGTTTTTGGGCAAAGGCAAAGAGACAAAGAATGACTTTAAGTAAAGCAGGACGTAGAGAAACAAAATGTTAAATGCTGTCTAATTTGTGTACAGAGTTTGACACCTATCTAAATTTTTATTGAATATTTATTTACATTTACATTTATTTACATTTCAAATGTTATCCCCTTTCCTAGTTTGACCCTGGAAACCTCGCTATCCCATTCCCCACCCTCTACTTCTATGAGTGTGCTACCCTACCTGCCCACCAACTCCCACCTCCCTGCCCTGACATTCCCCTAAGTGGGGGCATGGATCCTTCACAAAACAAAGGTCCTCTCCTCTCATAGATGCCCAACAAAGCCATCCTCTGCCTCATATGTAGCTGGAGCCATGAGTCACTCCATGTGTACACTTTAGTTGGTGGCTTAGTCTCTGGGAGTTCGGGGGGAAGGTTCTGGTTGATAATGTTGTTCTTCCTATGGGGTTGTAAACCCCTTCAGCTCCTTCAGTACTTTCTCTAACTCCTCCATTGGGGACCCTGTGCTCAGTCCAATGGTTGGCTGTGAGCATCCACCTCTGAATTTCTCAGGCTCTGGCAGAGCCTCTCAGGAATCAGCTCTGTCAGGCTCTTGACAGCAAGCATTTCTTGGCATCCAAAATAGCATCTGGGTTTGGTGTCTGTATATGGGATGGATCACCAGGTGGGGCAGTTTCTGGATGGCCTTTTCTTCAGTCTCTGCTCCATAATTTGTCTCCATCATTTCTCCCATGACTATTTTGTTCCCCTTTCTAAGAAGGACTGAAGCACCCACACTTCGGTCTTTCTTCATCATGAGCTTCATGTGTTCTGTGAATTGTACCTTGAGTATTCCGAGCTTTTGGGCTAATATCCATTTATCAGTGAGTGCCATGTGTGCTCTTCTGTGACTGAGTTACCTCACTCAGGATGATACTTTCTAGCTCCATTCATTTGCCTAAGAATTTCATAGTCATTGTTTTTAGTAGCTGAGTAGTATTCCATCAAGCATCTGTAAGGCAAAGGACACTGTAAATAGGACAAAACAGCAACCAACAGATTGGGAAAAGATCTTTACGAATCCTACATCTGATAGAGGGATAATATCCAATATATACAAAGAACTCAAGAAGTTAGACTCCAGAGAACCAAATAACCCTATTAAAAGTGGGGTACAGAGCTAAATAAAAAATTCTCATCTCATGAATTTCGAATGGCCAAGAAACATTTAAAGAAATGTTTAACATCCTTAGTCATCAGGGAAATGCAAATCAAAACAACCCTGAGTTTCCATGTCACACCCGTCAGAATAGCTAAGATCAAAATCTCAGGTGACAGCAGATGCTGGCAAAGTAGTGAAGAAAGAACACTCTTCCATTATTGGTGGGATTGCAAGCTGGTACAACCACTCTGGAAATAAGTCTGGAGGTTCCTCAGAAAATTGAACATAGTACTACCTGAGGACCCAGCTATAGCACTCCTGGGCATATACCCTAAAGATGCTCCAACCTATAATAAGGACACATGCTCTCCTATGTTCATAGCAACCTTATTTATAATAGCCAGAAGCTTCCCAGATGGCCTTCAATAGAGGAATGGATGCAGAAAATGTGTGCAGAAATGTAATGGGTTGGTACTTTGCCTCTACGTCTGAAAGCACCTCTACCCTATCTCTACAGTGCACACCACTCTGGCTCATCCCATTTGGAAGCACCTAAGACTTTTTCTTGCAACTTCACTGGCCAATGGTGCTGGCACAGAAGTGGGGAACATGAAGGTGCCAGGATTCCTATCCACTAAGAGCAGCACTGAATTCCTAGGTAACAGCCTCACAGAGACATAACCTTAATCCCCATTTCCCTGTGCTCTGTTGTGAGGACCTAGACCATGGCATGCACTGCCTCTTGTTCTTTTCCACTGGCACTGAGTCTCAAAGCTATCCATGTGTCCACAATTATAAATGTATTTGTTCAGAAAAATACATTTTACAAACTTCCTTCTGTCTTGCTGTTTTCTCTCATATATACCTTCTAAAAATTCTATCTCTATAGTTGATATTTTAACATTATAATTTCTACCTTTTATGTAATATTATGAAAGATATTGGTGTAAAGTCTAATGCATTTAAAGAATTTATATGAGAGAACAGAATTATATAAAATTACAAATGCATGAGAGATAAATAGCATATTAATTTTGTTTTTCATTTCTGTGATAAAATACCTGACAAGGACCAGATAAGGAAATAGGTTTCCTTTGGTTCACAGTTGTAGGGTACAATCTACTAAGGCAGAAAGTCGGAGGCAATTGAACCTTGGGCACTTTCGTCATATTCCTTCTGTAACCAGGAAACAGAGGGTTAATACAAGTGGTCCTTATTTTCATTATTATGCAGTCCAGGACCCTAAGCCCAATAAATGTTGCTGCTCACATTTAGGGTAAGTTTTCCATTTTAATTAATTTTACCAGAATAATCTCTCTCCAGAATGCCTACAGGCTAATCTAATTTAGATAGCCCTCACAGACACATCCAGAAACTTTTCTCCTGGGTCATTATAGATTCTGTCCATTGATAATCAGTGTGAACCAACAACAAGAGAAGCAAGGGAAGGAAAATTTAAAAATGGATGGAGAAATAGAGATAATGCCATTACTATGGCATTTTCATTATTACAGCACTGTAGGACACATTGGAATCAGGGATGGCAATACTTCCAGATGTTCTTATACAGTATGTTCTTAGCTATCTTTTTTTTAAATTAATATTAATTTCAGGGACAAACTTTAAACAATCAGATTTTGTCTATACATTTGTGTAACATTGTATCTCTTGTTATAATATTGGCGCACCTCATTGCCCTGGAATCTAGCACCTTTGCTCACATAGATAGACTAGTCTTCAAGCTATTCAGTTAAAAGCAATCCATTTATTTTAAGTAAAAGAGATTTCCAGGACCTGGAGAAATAACTCATCTAGAAATATACTTACTTACTGTACATGAATGAGGGCTTGATTAAATCCCTTTAACCAAAGAAGAAACCAGGCATGTATGGTGATACATACTATAACCATTTTCTTTGAGGTTGCCATTTTCAATGGCCAAGTTCTGGGTAAAATGGCTTCTGGAGACAAATACAGGAATTGACTAACTTCTAAATGGATAAGCACAATTCATGTGTATTCTCTACACACACACACACACACACACACACACACACACACACACAAAGAATGGTCCTCAAACAAACAAAGCAAAGTGCTATTCATAATTCCTGCCCTGAATCAGAGTTTTCCAACTAACAATTAGTCTGTGCAACAAACATGACTTGTAGATATTCCACGTTAAAATTAGATATACTTGAATACAGGAAATAACATCTAAATTCATCATACTGAGAGTCTGGTTACTTGTTTATCAAAATAATATTGATCTTAAAACATAGAAAAATATAGGTTTTAGAAAGTCTGGCTTTTATTGTACCTTACATGTAAGGAGCTGTTTTACATTTATTTATTTATTTATTTATTTTTATTTGATACTTTATTTACATTTCAAATTATTTCCCCTTTCGAGATCTCCTCTTTGGAACCTCCCTATACCCTCCCCCTCCCCTGCCTCCATGGGGGTATTCCCCCACCCACTCTCATCTTCCTCCTTGGCATTCTCCTATACTGGGGTGTCTAACACAATCAGGCCCAAGGGACACTCCTCCCCCTGATGGCTAACAAGACCCTCCTCTGCCGCATATGTGGCCAGTACCATGGTCCCTCCATGTGTATTCTTTGGTTGGTGATCCAGTTTCCAGGAGCATCGGGAGGTTAAGCCAGTGGACACTGTTGCAACCTCCATGGGGCTGCCAGCTCCTCAGCTCATTCAATCCCTTCTCTAACTCCTCCATCTGGGACCTCACACTTAGCCTAATGGTTGTTGTGAAGTGACTCTTGGGTATTTCGAAGTTTTGAGCTAATAACCACTTATAAGTGAGTACATACCATGTTCATTATTTTGTGACTGAGTTACTTCTCTCAGGATATTTTCAAGTTCCATCTATTTGCCTGAGAATTTCATTAAGTCATTGTTTTTAATAGTTGAGTAGTATTCCATTGTGTAAATGTACCACATTTTCTGTATCCATTCCTCTGCTGAGGGACATCTGGGTTCTTTCCAGCTTCTGGCTATTATAAATATGGCTGCTATGAATATAGTGAATATAGTGGAACATGTGTCTTTATTACGCATTGGAGCATCTTCTGGGTACATGCCCAGGAGTGGAATAGCTGGCTACTCGGGTAGTATGTTCATTTTTTGAGGGTCCCCCAAACTGATTTCTAGAGAAGTTATATCAGTTTGCATTCTCACCAGCAATGGAGGAGTGTTCCTCTTTCTCCACATACTCTCCAACATTTGCTGTCACCTGAGTTTTGGATCTTAGCCATTCTGACTGGTGTGAGTGGAATCTCAGGGTTGTTTTGATTTCAATTTCCCTGGTAACAAAGGATGTTGAACATTTCTTTAGGTGATTCTCAGCCCTACCAGTTTCCTCAGTTGAGAATTCTCTTTAACTCTGTTTCCCATTTTTTGGTAGGGTTATTTGGATCTCTGAAGACTAGCTTCTTGAGTTCTTTGTATACCTTGGATATTAGCCCTCTATTGGATGTAGGATTGGTAAAGATCTTTTCCCAATCTGTAGGTTGCCATTTTGTTCTATTTACAGTGTCCTTTGCCTTACAGAAGCCTTGTAATCTCATGAGGTCACATATGTTGATTCTTGATCTTAGAGCATAAGCCATTGGTGTTTTGTTCAGGAACTTTTCTCCTGTGCCCATGTGTTCGAGACTTTTCCCCCACTTTCTCTTCTGTTAGATTCAGTGTATCTGGTTTTATGTGGAGGTCCTTGATCCACTTGGACTTGAGCTTTGTATGGGGAGATAGGAATGGATCAATTCCATTCTTCTATATGAACACGACCAGTTGAACCAGCACCATTAATGAAAATGCTGTCTTGTTTCCACTGGATAGTTTTAGCTCCTTTGTCAAAGATCAAGTGACCATAAGTGTGTGGATTTATTTCTGTGTCTTCAATTCTGTTCCATTGATCTACTTGCCTGTCGATGTACCAATACCATGCAGATTTTATCACTACTGCTCTGTAGTACAACTTGAAATTGGGAAGGCAGATTCTCCCAGAAGTCCTTTTACTGTTGAGAGTAGTTTTTGGTATCCTGAGTTTTTTGTTATTGCATATGAATTTGAGAATTGCTCTTTCTAAGTCTATGAAGAATTGAGTTGGAATTCTGATGGAAATTGCACTGAATCTGTAGATTGCTTTCAGCAGGATAGCCATTTTAACTATATTAATCCAGCCATTCCATGAATGTGGGAGATCTTTCCATCTTTGGAGGTCTTCTTCGATTTCTTTCTTCAGAGACTTGAAGTTCTTGTCATACAGATCTTTCACTTGTTTGGTTAGAGTCACACCATGATAATTTATATTGTTTGTGACAATTGTGAAGGGTTTTATTTCCCTAATTTCTTTCTCAGCCTGTTTATCCATTGAGTATAGGAAGGCTACTGATGTGCTTGAGTTAATTTTGTATCCGGCCACTTTGCTGAAGGTGTTTATCAGCTATAGCATATCTCTAGCGTAGTTTTTCAGATCACTTAAGTATACCATCATATCATTTGACATTTCTTCCTTTCCAATTTGCATCCCTTTTACCTACTTTTGTTGTTTAATTGCTCTAGCTAAAATTTCAAGTACTATATTAATTAGATAGGGAGAGAGAGGGCAGCCTTGCCTAGTCCCTGATTTTAGTGGGATTGCTTCAAGTTTCTCTCCATCTAGTTTGATGTTGGCCACTGGTTTGCTGTATATTGCTTTTACTATGTTTAGGTATGCTCCTTGAATTCCTGATCTTTACAAGACTTTTATCATAAAAGGATGGTGAATTTTGTCAAATGCTTTTTCAGCATCTAATGAAATGACCATGTGCTTTTTTTCTTTGAGTTTATTTATGTTGTGGACTACTTTGATGGATTTCCAGGTATTGATCCATTAGGTATGAAGCCTAATTGATCATGGTGAATGATAATTTTGATGTGTTCTTGGATTCAGTTTGCAAGAATTTTATTGAGTATTTTTGCATCGATATTCATAAGGAAAATGGGTCTGAAATTTTCTTTATTTGTGGGGTTTTGGTATCAGTGTAACTGTGGCCTCATAGAATGAATTAGGTAGTGTTCCTTCTGTTTCTATTTTGTGGAACAGATTGAAGAGTATTGGTATTAGGTCTTCTTTGTAGGTCTGATAGAATTCTGTACTGAACCCATCTTGCCCTGGGCTTTATTTGGTTGGGAGACTTTTAATGAATGCTTCTATTTCTTTACAGGTTATGGGACTGTTTAGATGGTTTATCTGATCCTGACTTAACTTTGGTATTTGGTATCTGTCTGGAAACTTGTCCATTTCATCCAGATTTTCCAATTTTGTTGCAAATAGGCTTTTGTAGTAGGATCTGATGATTTTTTTGAATTTCCACAGATTCTGTTGTTATATCTTCCTTTTCATTTCTAATTTTGTTAATTTGCATACTGTCTCTGTGCCCTCTGTTAAATCTGGCTAAGGGTTTATTTATCTTGTTGATATTCTCAAAGAACCAGCTCCTAGTTTTGTTGATTCTTTCTATAGTTCTGTGAGTTTCTACTTGTTTTATTTCAGTCCTTAATTTGATTATTTCCTGCCTTCGAATCCTCTTGGGTGTATTAGCTTATTTTTTTCGAGAGCTTTGAGGTGTGCTGTTAAGCTGCTAGTATATGCTCTTTCCATTTTCTCTTTGGAGGCATTCAGAGTTATGAGTTTTCCTCTTAACACTGCTCTCATTTTGTCACATAAATTTGGGTATGTTTTACTTTCATTTTTATTAAATTCTAGGAAGTCTTTGATTTCTTTCTTTATTTCTTCCTTGACCAAGTTATCATTGAGTAGAGCATTGTTCATCTTCCATGTGTATTGTTGTTGCCATTGAAGACCAGCCTTATTCTGTAGTGATCTGATAAGAAGAGTGTTCTCTTAGAGTCTGTATGAGCTCTGTCCAGGATCTTCAAGCCCTCATAGTCTCTGGTGAGAAGTCTGGTGTGATTCTGATAGGTCTGCCTTTATACTTTACTTGACCCTTTTCCCTTACTGCTTTTAATATTCTTTTCTTGTTTTGTATATTTGGTGTTTTGACTATTATGTGACAAGAGGAATTTCTTTTCTGTCCAATGTATTTGGAATTCTGTCAGCCTCTTGCATATTTATGTTTACCTCTTTATTTTGGTTAGGGAAGTGTTCTTCTATAATTTTGTTGAAGATATTTACTGATACATTAAGTTGGGAATCTTCACTCTCTGCTCTACCTATTATCTTCAGGTTTTGTCTTCTCATTGTATCCTGGATATCCTGGATGTCTTAGGTTAGGGTTTTTTTGCATTTTCTTTGACTGTTGTGTCAACATTTTCTATGGTATCGTCTGCACCTGAGATTCTCTCTTCTATCTCTTCTATTCTGTTGGTGATGCTTGTATCTATGACTCCTGATTTCTTTCCTAGGTTTTCTAACTCCAGGGTTGTCACTCTTTGTGATTTCTTTATTGTTTCTATTTCTATTTTTAGTTCCTGGATGGTTTTGTTCATCTCCTTTTTCTGTTTGATTGTGTTTTCCTGTAATTCAGCCCATTTGACTGTGTTTTCCTGTAATTCTTTAAGGAATTTTTGTATTTTCTCTTTAAGGGCTTCTAATTGTTTATCTGTGTTCTATTTTATTTCATTAAGGGAGTTATTTATTTCCTTCTTAAAATCTTCTATCATCATCACCAGATGTGATTTTAAGCCTGAGTCTTGCTTTTCTGGTGTGTTGGGGTATCCAGGGCTTGCTATGGTGCGAGAGCTGGGTTCTGGTGATGCCAAGTAGCCTTGGTTTCTGTTCCTTATGTTCTTGCCCTTGTCTTTCACCATCTGGTTATCTCTGTTATTAGCTGATCTTATCTCTCTGACTGTGGCTTGTCTTTCCTGCAAGCCTAGGTGTCAATACTCCTTGAAGACCACTTTTTTCTGAGAGGAATTTGGGTTTGCAGAGCTATGGTACAGGATCAGCTCTAGGGTGCAGACAGAAATCAGAAGGATCTAGTGCCCAGCTGTCCCTTGTTTCCTGTGTCCTGATGGCTCTGCAAGGGTCCCTCTTGGTCCAGTGAATTTGAAAAGAAATGATGGTCTTGCCTGTGCTTGAAGGTGTGTCGGCATTCCTGGGATACCAGCTCTCACCTGGCACTATTTGAGTATGGAGCCCTGTGTCACTGGATCTGCTCTCAGGCCACCGAAAGAAACCAGAAGCCCACTCCTAAGTCCCTGTGTCCTGGGTATTCCAGGTGGGTCCCTCTGAGCAGACAGGCTTGTCCACACTCCTGGGAGACTATATTTCTCCCAGTGCTATTTGGCTCTGGAGCCCTGGTGGCCCAGGCAGAGGTCTCCTGCCACAGATAGAAACTGGAAGGCTCCTTCCTCCCAGCTGTTCCTCAGTCCCTGTGTCCTAAGGATTCTGGGTGAGTCCCGCTGAGCAGTATTACTCCTCTTACCTCCTCTCATGGGCTTTTCCATACTCCTGGGAGGCTAGCTTTCTCCTGGCGGCTCTATTTGTTTATGGAGTCCTGGTGGCCCAGGCAGAGGTCTCCCACCACAGATGGAAAATGCTGTTTTACCTTTAAATGTCAGGTAAACTTTAGTTATAAAATGTGGAGCTTGACCAATGCTCATGAGTCTAATAACAGGCCCAGGTAGACTTAAGATAGCTGTTTTAAACTTATTGGAACTGAGCATAAATGTTTCTATGTTTGTATCTTTCCAAGAGAATAGGCGCAGTTTTTAATCAGGATATAAAAGAAGTATACTGTGGGAAACATTTTAAGAATTGCTGAATGGCAGAATTGGAAGCGCCTTCCTTTTTCAGGAATCCCTTAATCCATGATGCAATCAGTAACAATAAATCTGGATGAATTTGTTTTGTTTTGTTTTGTTTTTTTAAACATGCTTGCCCATTAAATAAGTATTCTATGTAAACCGAAAGAAGTTTATGCAAGTGGTTCACATATAGGGATGATTTCGATTTTTGACATTTAGCATTAATTTGTTAGGACAAACTGAAGTTGTGGTGTGTAATACTAAGAGGCATACCACATTGATACTTCTAATCATTTTTATGGGAAATAAAATACATTTTCCTCTTATAATATAAAATTCACATCTGGAAGACAAAATTTTTCCCATATCTTTCTACAGTCTCTAAGAAGATTGCAAAACTGTATAAAAAAATTTAAGCTGATAGAAAAGTAGTTGTACTTTGGACAACAAAGTACATACAAATGAATACAAATACACCTAAACTGTATTTATTCATTTAATACTTTTCAAATTTAAAATCTAATGCACATAAAAATGATTAAACTAAAATGAATTATTTGGAGATATATGTTTTGTGATTCCCTTTTTATATGTGGTTCACATACATATATACAGACATGATACACAAGTTGAGTTTTTATGCTCTTAAGATAATAGTAAGCAGATTTCCACTCTGGGAGATTTTACCACTGTATTTCTGGAATATCTTTAAGAATTAATAAAAATTGAAACTATAACTGAAATTCAGTTTACAAAAGCCATTAAGAAGAGTTTTGTTATGTGATCATCATTGCTTGAAGGTATATTTACCCTACCGAGTATGCTGAGCTTGGTCTATGGAGATCCAGTTTTGTCATGGGCTGGAGCTCAGAAGACAGATCTCAACAATTGCTGGTTATTTGAAGGTTCAATAACTTTTAGCCTAGTGTAAAAAGTACACAGTTGTTGATGTTATACATACATACTATTTCTCTTAAACATTTAATAATTAAGAAAAATATGAACTTTGTTTTTGAATTTTCTTTCTAATAATTCATTAAATTAATATGAGCTTATAATATGTATCCATTTTTAGACAATACTTTCATGTTCCTTACAGCTTGCCTTTTCTATACTGTAAGCATGTTTACTAGAGGAATAGTGTCAAGATTTTGGGGAGGGTATTAACCTGTGTGAGAATTAGTGCCCTCAGACACCAAACAGAATTGATTCACCTCTATAGTTTACTCAAGAGCATCAACATGATGCTACATGACAGTCATGGCCAAATATTTGTGGTTTGAATTAAGAGAAAAATGCGGGTTTTACAGAATAAATGCTTATTTTAAATCTTGAAAATGTATAAATAACTAAAGCCACAGATGTATGGATAAATCTTCTAAACATCATATAAAATAAAATTTTATTTGGATTTTCTTTAAGAAAATAATACTGTTTTAAATTAAAAAATAATAACACCAATAAAGTTTTAGTAGAATTTTCAATTTTAGGTTAAACAGTTAGAGAATAGTGTGGAATATTTAAATTATCTCGTCCTAATTTTTAGTACATTCAACAGTATTTTAATTATAAAATGATCAAATCTAAATTTAATATATGCATACTCTTTACTATTATTTGTGTGTACTATTTAAGACAAAGGATCTATTTATTTACTAAAATATTAAGGAAGAGCAATTACAGTTTTGATTGAATTAAGTCCCTGTATGAATCATGCCATTGTTTACCTCCACTGTTTGTGTGAATCACATTTATTCAATCATTAATCATACGAAATTATATTGTGCTATATATAATTGGTATATCTACATAATCCTTTTGAAATTATAACATAAGAAAAATATATTTAATGTTGTTGATAAATAATTGTGTCTATAGAGACTTACCAATGTAGATTTCTATTCTGTTAGGAAATTTTGGTTTCTCTTATATGAAGCAACTCTCCTGAGGGTGAGGAAAGATGGTGTCATTCAAGCTTCCGCATTTTATCTGTTCTTGAAAGTTTTCATCTGAAAATGTCTTTTATTCCTCTCTCTTATGTGAGTGTTATATGAAACTTTTCCTGGCAAAACATTATTTAAGCATCAATTTACAACCAATAAACAATGATTTTATTGGAAGTAAGGGTGGGGAATCACATTCAAGGGCAGGGCTGACTCTAAAGCTGCTGTATCACTTATACCCCATCCCATCATTGATGAAGACTCACAAATGCTGGTTTCCTATAGTATGGAATGTTTAAATTCAAAAGAGAGTGTACACAGAAAACAAAACAAAAAACCAACCAAACAAAAAACAGATTAATAAGACTTTTATTCTAATAATTCTATTCTTGAGATCCTTCAATGTTACACGATTTGTAAATTCCTTGTTCCCATTCATTTATTCATATAAGTAGTACATAAAATTTTTCAGTTAAGATTTTGTCATTTTTACCTGTCATTTATAAATAATAAAATATGTTTATTTCACTCTTCATTCATTTAAGTGAAACCATGGATATTTGGCAAATTATACATAATGATTTAAGTGTACACACAATGTATATAGAGGACAGCACATTAGATATATAAGTATATCTTGTCCCAATGAAATAGCTGATAATTTCAATATCATTCACCTAACCTAACATAGTTGAAAATTATCCTTAGTCTTTGTAGATCCGTCTTCTTCATAGTTATATTTTCTAGTATGTTTCCTCAAAACATTCTTAGTAATTGTGAAAAAAACATATAAAGATGCATTCATTTCACAGACTTTGGAAGCTAAAGTTACTGAAAATGCTCTAGAATATTGTGGCCTTCATCTGATGTTGCAACAACTGACATCATTTGTACCTTGACAAGACCTTTGATCTCTGTGTGTGACCATGGAAATTCATGTCTAGCCATTCAGTGTGGTACTTGATCCATAAAGTCAGGTTTTTGCCAAGGACATAACCAGGTTCTGCACTGATAATTACTTCCTGGCTTCTTCACATTTCTCTGCAAAAATGTTAATGATAGCCTTGAAACCCTAAAAGACTCCTTTAGCACAATGCCTGAAAGAGGTTATTGACATCATCAAGGGAACTGATAGGGAAGTTTTAACATCTCATCCTATAGAGATCAGATACTCTTGAAGCTTTATAGAAATCATTATAACAGAAACTCCATATATCCCGAGTATATTATGTATGCTAGATCAACATGTATATTATGCCAAATGTAGTTGCACATATACTTGATTTAAGGGAGAAGACTCTTCTTATGATTTGATTGGAGAGGGAGTTTCCCAGAGAGGGGGAAACCAAAAAAGGGCATAATATTTGAAATGTAAATAAAGAAAATATCCAATAAGACAAAAAAGAGTTCAAGGTTATCCTAGGCTACAATGAGAGAGAGTTTGAGGTTAACAGGAGTTAAGAGGCATTGTCAGAAAAAAATAGAAAAAAGTTAATAAAAATATTTTTATAGAAAAACAAGAAAACTGTAGTTTGTCATTGTTGCTATATATGCTAGAAGTATTCTTCTGCCTCCACGCTTATTGTTTAATTAATATTTTTATTGAAAATTCAGGTATTTTTCAGTATCTATGTCAAGAGCAAATGGTAGAAAATTAGTCTACATCTTTGTCTAATGTTGTACTATGGCATGCTTACCAACTATAATGTCTCCAGAATCTAACTCCTACATTATATAAATTTCTTCATTTAGTCACAATGTACTCTGATGCATATCCATCACCTTTGGTTCTTTTTTTCTACAAATGCAGAATTGTCAAGCTAGGATACATTTCAGACCTACTAACATAAGAATTTCTGAATTTTTCTGATCATTTGTTTAATTCATTTTGGATTTGCAGAATAGTTGTGAAGATATTACTGATAATATACATTTCTTGTAAGTACCAAACAACTAGGGCTTTTGTTCTTACCTTATGACCACTAAGGTTTTTTTGTTTGTTTGTTTTTAATCATTTATTTATTTATTTATTACACTCCAGATTTTATTCCCACTGTCCAACCTCCAACTGTTCCACACCCCATACCTTCTCTCCAAACCCTTGTCTCCATGAGGATGTCCCTCTCACCCACCTAAACAGTCCTCTAAACTCCCTGGGGCCTCCAGCCTCTTGAGGGTTAGGTGCATCTTTTCTGACTGAACCTAGACCTGGCAGTCCTCTGCTGTATATGTGTTGGGGCATCGTATCAGCTGCTGTATGCTGCCTGATTGGTGGTCCAATGTTTGAGATATCTCGGGGGTTCAGGTTAATTGAGACTGCTGGTCTTCCTACAGGGTCACCCTCCTCCTCAGCTTTTTCCAGCCTTTTCCTAATTCAACCACAGGGGTCAAAAGCTTCTGTATATTGGGTGCAAATGTCTGCATTTGATTCTTTCAGTTGCTTTTTGGGTCTTCGGAGGCCAGTCATGATAGGTCCCTTTTTGTCAGCATGCCATAGACTCAGTAATAGTGTCAGGCCTTCGGAACTCCCCTTGAACTGGGTCCCACTTTTGGCCTGTTGCTGGACCTTCTTTACATCAGGCTCCTCCCATTAGTTTTAATTTGGGAATTGGCATTCAGATTTTGAGTCCAGTCTTTATTGTGTTTGCTTTGAGATTTCTCAAACTCATTTGACATTCCTGAGACTACTTCAATTTTTATTATATCCACTCACCACATCATCAGATTCTTTGGGTCATGAAATTTTTTCAGGCTTTAGTTAATTTCAGTAATCTTAGTAGTTTTTAAAAAATACTATCAGGTGTTCCATATAATATTCATCAATGAGGATGGATTTAGTAGTTTTCTGGTGAAGAAATTAGCACTGTGCATTTTACAGAGGAATATCAAACAGAAAAGGGAACACAGTTTGTCTAGATTCACAATATGCACACTTATAAATGATAGGGTTCATTTCTATTATCTGGTAAACATATGGTCTGTTGATTCTTTTTATATACTATAAATTTGACCCTCTTTTACTGTGTTCTGTAAGGAACGTACTGTGCATAGTTCAGAAAAATATGGTGCCATACTATTTTGATAATACATATTAACAAACTAATGTTATTATGTTTCTAAATACAAATTATTTAGATTTATTCTATATGAGAAATATATAAAATTTATCTATTCCTACTTCATTTATTCAATTACTTATCTCTTAACAGTTTAGATATACGTAAGTCTTTATTTCAGACTTGGAGTAATACTGATTTCTGCCTTACATAAATTTGCCTTCTTAATTATTTTTGCAATTGGTAAATGAGAGCACTTTTAGGTATTTTAGTCTTGTGCATTTAATAGTTTTGTTAGTTTTGAAACAGAAACTTTCTATGTATGCTAAACTCAAACTACTTAAGAAATCTCAATTTATGATCATCATTCCTCAGGCTCTAGATACTAGGAATAAACAAGGGTGCGACCATGCCCAATCTGTGTTCTTTGAACAAGATATTGCCAACAAACATCTCTTTGAAAGCATTTATTATTTTAAAGATGCACAGTGTATCAAGCTTATCCTGAGGAATTCCTAATTCTGTCTCAGTATCTATAATTTTCTCAGATATATCTGTCATCTATTTTTTAAAACTGAAAAGTCATGTTTGCATGATAGATAGAGTCCTGAATTCTGTAGTCCCATTGTTCTAGGACATTTATAAATACCTATTTACAAAGCAAAGAAACACGCATGTATATTGTAACCTCTGTTTCGATACAACTGTGTACAACTCTACATGTCTTCATCATTATTAGTATTAAACACAAGCAAGGCACACATAGGTCTTTTTTATTATAGGTCATGTCATATAATCTTCCTAGCATCCTCTTCTTTGATGTAATTTTAAGTTTAAGTCTCAAAGTAAGGCACATGGATTTCTTAGTCCATTTCCAAAGTAAATGAACAGCAGCATCAGAACTATTAAATATATTGCCAGGTGAAACAGTCTTGTCAACTGTAGCAAATATTTACAGTTAGTTCCTTTTAAATTCAACATGAAAACTCTACTCAGGTGTTAAAAGTTCCATGGCAACATCTTCCCCACATTTTCACCATCATACCAGTTTCTTTGTTCAGAAACATTTCATATTCTACATTCTATCCATAATCCACTGACTTCTTAAATACATTCATTTTTTCCATATGTAGTTATACTTTACTTTGTAAAGTTTCATGGGTTTAGGCAATATGACTTCATGTGTTGAGAATTATGCCATTATACAGTATGATTAATTTTGACTGTCAACTTGTTCTTGAGTGATATATTCCTAGGAAAGCAGCAAAGTAAACATACCTAAGGTATATGAAAGTTTATTTCCAAAAACAACCAGAATATAAGATTAATTCTTCTGGAAATCTGTTATTTGGAAGTAGTGAAATGGAGGAAGTGGGGGCTTAGTTGAACAAGTTAGATAACTGCAGGTGTATCCTTTAGGTAGAGATCTTGAACTCACCTCTTTCTGTAACCCCTTGTCTACCCCTGGCCATCTGATGTGATATGTTGTAGTCTAGTATCATTGTAACTTTTAAACTAAAATTTCTAAAGCCAGGAGGCAAGATAAATCTTTTTCCCCCTGTTTTGGAATTTGATCACAGCAATGACAAAAATAATAAATACAGAAGACTCAAAGTGTTTTCTGAGCAGTTATGTTTGCCTTACTCAAGTTTTCCTCCCAAATGACCAAACGCTATACTGTGTAATGTCTCTGTGGCTTTGTTGTAAATCACACGCAATTTTCATATTGACTTCACTGGCATGGGAATGGACACTGAATATGATGTCATCCATTCTGCTGTCTTTTGGTCAAGCAGAGTTGTATCTGTTGATATCTTCACCTATTTAAGGGCTTCTTGGCTTGCTTCAAGTTTTGTGTCAATTGTACTATTGATTTTCATAAACAGAATGTGAATATGTGTATATTATGTCTATGTATAAGATTTCAATTAGTTGTATAAATTAGTGAGGAATGTGGTCTCTAAATTGTGATTAAACTGTATTTAGCTCTGTAAGAAGATATCTAAGAGTCTTTTGGAAGGATGGTCCCATCCTATGTTCCTACTAGCAATAAATGTAAACTTATATTCTGAATCCTGACTAGGATTTAATGCTCTCATGTTTTTGTGATTTGGCTAGCCATTATAATTGCAATGTAGAGGAGTCTCAGAATTATTTTAATATGCAATAACATATTGACAAATGACATGGGCCCTATTCCATATGTATGCTTGTCATCTCCTCTTATTTTATTGATAATAATTTTGAATATTCTGTATATGTAGTAACAAGTTGTTAGGTTTCTTTTTTGCGGAAGTTTAATTTGAATATTTGCTACATTGGGTCTTTCAAATACTTTCTCACATGTTTGCCTTGTTTTTGAAGTATCTTTAATGTTTTCACTTAAAATCAGAAATTTTGATCCAATGAGATAGTTTAGTGTTTAACAGTAGTGGCCACCAACCCCTGTTAGCTGAGTTCTATCTCAGTAACTACTTGAAGGATGAAAAGAACTGACTCTGTGAAGTTGTCCTCTAACACACACACACACACACACACACACACACACACACACCACAAACAAACACACATATATGCACCCATACATACACACATGCGCACTAAACAAAAGCAAAAATAATCAGAAAATTTAAATTATAATAAAGTATAATTTATGTGTATTTTACATAGTTAATGCTTTAGCAGGTGTTTAAAAGCTCATCTTCAAATCCAAGAATGTACAGTTTGCCTGCTCTGTTCAGTTCTAAGTGAGATATATCGTATCTACATTATATATATATATATATATATATATATATATATATATATATATGATCTCTATATATCTACCTACCTATCTATGAATATCTCTATATAGCTATAGGTACAGATAAAAATATAGATAGACTTTATATGGTATTCTATGTTTCAATTTGAGTTATATTTATGTGTATTCTGCAACAACTTCTCATTATTATCATCGGCCATTTTTATTTCCTCCTACCACTCTCCGCCTTATCTTTCCCTTATTCCTCTGCCTAATCTTCATCATTCTGTATTATTGTATTTTCAGTATGAATACAAGGTTATAGATACATGACTATAGATACATGATAACCTAGCTTGGCTCCAGAATCCTTGCTGTAAGGGCAAAGGTGAACTTAGACTCCTGATCCACATTCCTATAGTTCCCAAACCCCAAGATTACTGGCCTGAATCAGCATGTTTGAAAAGTCTTATATTTGAAACATAAACTCTCATACAATTTTTATTCTCCAACTTTCACAAAACAAGAAAATTTAAAACTTTAAACAACCTCCCTTCTATGACTGTTTTTAACAATCAAATGATTGAGGAACAATTGTGCTTAGAGTATTTAATCCTAACTGCCCTAATCTGTTCAACTGAAGTCTGTGACAAACCACACAGAAAAGATTATCATAGCTTTATACCATGTGCTGAAATGTGGCAAATGACTTCTAAAACTTTAATTCTTTTTTCTGTGTATTATTGGTTATTCTGTCTTGATATTTGAATGCTGATAAATAAATGTGCCAATATTTACTAGAGGACCTACTGGAATTGGACAGTGGTTATGTTTAATATATGGTATTGTGTAGAACAAATTGACATTACTTGTGTCTAACGACTTGTGTAGCTTGTAAGAAGAAAAAGAAAAATATTTTGTTCATCAAAACAGATACTATCAACTAAAATTAAATAAATCTGAAAAGTTCTGAATCATTTTCAGCTAAATTTTATAAGAAAGTTATTAGGAAAGTATTTGACTAAAATTAATTGAGTGTATTCATTGATTACTCTAGATAGTGATGAAACAAAATTAAAATACACAAGATGCCTACATATGGTAAAGGAAGAAGGAGGTCTAAGTATAGGAATAGACCAGAGGGTTAGAGAAACTAGTTAGAAAGTCAAATCAAAATGACCTATACCTAGAATGGAGCTAAGTTAATTGGAGGGATATGAAAAATATTGAATGATTAAAATGCATTTTTAAATTATAAGAATTTCAAGAATTGAAATGTAATTGAATATCAACAAAGCACACTACTTCCTTACTCCCTTCTAAGTACAAAGTACCACAGTTAAACCAGTGAACTAGACACAACAAAACAGCAGTTCTCAACCCATGGGTCATGATTCCCCCAAAACACATTGGAAAAGACAGCTATTTACATTATGGTTCATAGCAGTAGCAAAATTACAGTTATGAAGTAGCAACAAAAAATAATTTTATGGCTGAGGGTCACTACAGCATAAGGAACTGTATCAAAGTGTCACAGCATTAGGAAGGTTAAAAACCACTGCAACAGTGTTTCAACCTAAGACCTAGTCATCATCATGTTAACAGCTTTCTATTGGTCTCTGAGTTGCAAATTTTCAATATCTTACCTAGTTCTATTTAGCATGTTGAAGAATACTTTTTCCAGATTAAGGAAATTCTTTATTATCATTAATATTTCAAAATATGACTGAAAGGGAAAGCTGACAAAAACATATGAGACAGTAAACATTCCAAAACAATTATTTGCTTGTTAACAAGCAAACAAAAGTTTGCTTTTGAAAAGATCATATTTTTTAATTTCAGGAAAATATTGTTTCTGAAATTCCCATAAGTAACTCAGCCATGATCCATCAGCTACTGGTAATGAATTCTCCTACAAAGACATAATTTATTCCCAGCACACTAACAAAAGCTCGAAGGCTCCTGGGAACTTTGTGTTGCAAAGGAACCCTATCTTATTAGCTGCAGAGCCATATTTACAATGAATACTCATGAGCTACATATTTAATAATGAAAGGTTGTTTATCTATCATATGCTAGATAGGAAAGGGATGAATCATTCCTTATTTCTTCTGAAAGATATCATTATATTTCCTTCAAATTTGAGCCCCGGTCTTGGTGTTTCAAACTCACGGTGCTTTATCTAATTGAAGCAGTGCCTTGCATATTTACATACACACAAATCAGAGACAAATGAACTGCCATCTCGGGAAACAATAGGTACTAACATTGAACATGTTGGCAATCATGAATTTTCACTTTGGTTAATAATTAATATTTATTCATAAAGTATTTTGCATGATGTTTCTAAGGAAATTCTTTCATTATTAGATGTACAAAATGTTAATTAATAATGTTAAATTTAAAATACAAAAAGGTTGGTGTGCAAATAACTGTCTTATATCTGAATTTATTATTCTATTTAGAGACAGCTGAAGTATAAGAATACATAAATATTAAAATACAAGTTTAAAAATAAAAGCAATGATGCATTGCATATACTCAATTCATAACATGATCAAACATATATTCAGAATTGTTATTTTTTTTACTTAAGACTTAGAGAACTCAGTAAGTCTAATTTTTGTAGTAAGAAATATGGGAGCTTATACATAAAATTAATATTATGATGGAATATCATTGTATTCTGTCTTTATATTCACTATCATCTTAAGATGCTGTTGGGAATGCACATGTTTAAATTTTATTACTCATGTTAGTTATGTCTTTCTTACTCCTTTTCAAAAGTTTGATTATCAGTGACATTCATGAAAAATCAAGGATTGCCTTAGAAGTAAGCATCTATCAAATTTTAAGATTTGGGAGAACTACAGAAACATTTTAGACTCACAACCCCATCCATTGCAGATAAACCCATATGACATTTAGGTATCTAGCTAATAAGGGACTTAGAGAACTTTTGTAATGTGTAGATATTTTATTAATCAAGGCTATACATAAGTGTCTAATTATGTTTATATGTCCCCAACTACAAACAACACAAACATGCCTTAAAAATTAAAAAAAAAATGCAACATAACTTCAACCTTTATCATCAATTCCTTGAACATGAAGGACTTCCTAAGAACCCACTTATGTAAGTTTGGCAGAATTATAATGTACATACACCTTTATGGGTATAAGGTAATAGTTATTTGTGTTTCCCAAATTACATTTTTAAACCCACATTTATGAAATGTGAAGGAGTAAGAACTATCTTTATATCTTATTTACCTGTTGTTTTCTTATCACAAATATGAGCACAACTAAAAGATATTTATTTACATCTTGCTAGAGAATTTTGTAGGGAGTTGAACAGTTAAACCCTAACTTCCCAATATAAGTTGGCAAAAGAATAATATGTTTCTATTGTGTATGAAGAACATTTTCTCATCAGAATACAGCATTTCAGTATAAAGCAATACAGGGGATTAAAAATTCTTAAGGTGAAGAATACTTCTTCATGTGTCTCCCTAACTATACTACCTGAGAATTACCGAAAAAAGTAAGAATAGCTGAGTGGAAAGGAGGTTTCCTCCTGGGGCTGTCAAACCAGTGCAGGATCACATAGCCTAAGAGAAGCAGTTGATTGAAAGCCAATGCTAAAAATATAGCACAAGTAAGTATATTATGCAGCATTGAGAAAAGAGACTTGATACTCTGAACTGCAAGTACATACCTACATTTGCATTGTGCATAACTCATCAAAGAGGGTGTGATATTGTAATATGCTATGTATGTTCATGCTAATCATTAACAATGAGTTTAATCCAAATAAGTGTATCAACTGAGGTTTTCAGGATAAAAACAAAAGCTCAACTATTCCCAATATTCAAGATGCAGAAAAACCAAGCAATTTCATGGTGGGAAAATGGAAGAGACTTCTATAGAAATATACAGATATGTAAAGCATATACTCTGGAACAGTAAGGGAAAACAGAAAGAAAACCCTGGGGGAGTGGGGAATGGCGTATGATGAATAAGACGAAATCATGAAGTTTAACATATAAGTACAATAGGCATGTGATTTATAAAAGATAAATATTTGCTGGATCAAAAATGCAATTCTGGTTAGGGCCTGACAGTGCAGAACATTTGCACATGCCAAAATAAGCCTCAAGGAATAACAACGGATCAAAAACATAAAAGTTTGTAAACCTAATGAAATGATTTTTTAATTTTCATTAGCATAATATGATGTTAGGAGAATCTCATTGTCTTGCTACCTGTGTTATTGAGTCCTGTGTATAGATATTTTTTTAAAGTCACACATCAATATGTTTATTATAGCAGTGCAGTTAGACATGGAGATCACTGCAGATCCATTATTCAAGTCACCTACAACTACAAAAGGCAATGCTGATGCTTTATTAAGTTCTAAGTTGGTTCTATTCAGTCAAATAGATTCTGGATATTTGATATAGTATGTATATATATTACTCTATGTAGTAGCATAGTAGACCAGACAAAACTAATAATTCCATGCAAAGCAATTTTGTTCCAGAGCAATAAAAAAAGTTTTCTATTAGGTTTGATTGAAATTGTGAGTAAAAGCTTCTGATATCCCAAATTTGTGATGTATTGATTATATCATTTTCCATATTTTTAAAAAAAATAGATAATAACTTAGATAATATTGAGAATAGAATTTTTTTAAAATTATATTAAGAATAGAAATAAAAATGTGAAAAGTAACACCTCAGTCTGTGCATTTTCAATTTGCTATTTTAGCATATTATTCATGTATAGTTGTACCCTTCTCACCAATTTCGCTATTGAGGTCCATATGTTTTAAGGGCTCTAAAATTTAGAGCATATTGTTCCTCTCTATGGAAGTTCTTTGAAGTCAAAATGAACCTTTGCCTGCTTCTTCTACTTCCTTTTTCTATGTAACTAGGCTGGTTTAGGAAAACAGATTTATCATATGTATGCTAATATATGTAGTTTTGATTCTCTCCCTCTTTTCTCAGTTCTCCTCCTGTGTGTGTGTGTGTGTGTGTTTGTGTGTGTGTGTTTGTATGTGTGTGATCAATTGCATAGTATAATTTGTACCATTTTTCAATGAAGTATTTATCAATATTGTGTAAAATAGCTGTGGTGGTGCCTCAATAGTTCTGCAAAGAACTGGTGTCATACTATCTGAGCTCAAAAATCTGTGGGTCCCTAGGATTCAGCCATTTCTTAATGATTTCCTTGTAACCTACAAACTAGCTAGTAGTTCATAATAGTCTACCTCACATTCTGCTATTTGGATCACAAGATCTTGTCCCAAGTTTAAGTATTCTTTGTGAATCAAGCATTGGTACCTAGCATCTTGGTAACACGAAGTCCTTTATCCTCCTAATAAAATTCTATTCACATAATTTTTAAAAATTTAGTTTCATTTCAAATTAAATTTGAATGTATTCTTCAAACTTATCCATCCACTGGTACAAATTTTGCAGTCTATCAATAAATGTTTGCTTATATTTCAGTATGACAATATTTTTAAATATAACTTAAAATACAAAATTACAAATATATATTCATAAAAATGTAACATTGTAATCTATGGCATTCACTAAACTCTAAATTCATAATATCATGATAAATAATATGTAATAATATAACGTATAATATACTATACTTGGATAGATTTTACTCTTTGAGTTAGAAACTTTGTTCAGGTAAGATTCAATTTAGATATTCATTTAAATTATTACATATATATGTAAATCTGAAGATCAGTAAATAATCATACAAGAAAAATGATAAGAAGAGCAACAAGCTTGAAGAAAGTCCCCATCTTTTTTAATTTTAGAGAGTAAGAGCCAGAGCAAGTGAGCCTGAGTTCAGAGTTCAGAGAACACTTTTTGGGAGAGTTTTCTTCTTGCATCTTTTTGTTTGTTTAAGACAGAGTCTCTCTTATTTTTTTTTTTAAGATTTATTTATTTATTTTATGTATATGAGTACACTGTCACTCTCTTCAGACATACTAAAAGAAAGTATCGGATCCCATTACAGATGGTTGTGAGCCACCATGTGGTTGCTGGGAATTGAACTCAGGACCTCTGGAAGAGCAGTCAGTGCTCTTAACCACTGAGCCACCTCTCCAGCCTCCTACCCCCCTCATTTTTTTTTTTTTAATAGATCTTAACAAAAATAAAATTTTTGAAATGAAAGGAACCTTTCTTTCTCCACTCTTTTTAATGATAAATTTGCCTCTATTTTCATAGCTTCAGCTCTTCCCTTTCCTTCGATTGGGGAACAAAGGATCTGGGAACCTGAGCACAGCAAAACTGAAAATGGAGCTTCACCAGATCCTTCCACATATCTTATTAAAGTAAAAAGTGTGAAGGGTTATGCCTTTTGGCTCTAGAGCAAGGCTCTGCTGGGAATTGAATGAAGTGAAAGTGAAAATTAACAGGTTAATATATTTCTGTTTATTAAAAAATTCTGCATCTGAGAAATATCACTCTCGAACATTTCTGCCAAATCACAAATTAGCTCCCAGTAATGACATCAAGAAGACAGCTTTGTTCAGTAAATGGGTAGGTTACCATATGGCTCTGATGTTATTGTGAAGTTAATCACAAGCTACATGATAGGTCATCTTATAATTCCATAATAAATTGTACATGACACTATCTGCACAGCATGCTAATTTTGATAATATTACCCTTTAGGGAAAAATAAATAAAAAATCTTTTATCAAACATTCGTATGAGGACAGTGCTTCAGAAAGGTACAGTCAGCTGTTTCCATCCTCAGAATTTCCTCAGCTATTTCCACCCACTATGAACATATTGGATGAAAATTCAAAAAGAAAAATATTAGAGAGTAAATTAGTTGTGCACCAAGTTCTATGTTGAATCATAGCAGTAGGGTTTAAATGCAAGTGAAGTATATGTGAGTCCAACATGCTGCAGCCTCCGTCAGTTACCAGTCCCGAGTGATTCTAGTGATCCTCCTTTGAATCTGTGATCCATCCATGGTATCCTGTCTCATTCTGTGCTATGGAGTTGGGACTATGTTGTAGCTGTACTACATGTTAAGGTACGGTTGTAAATCTAAACATTAAGGAATGTCCATGATGATAAAATTGACTTTCCGTAAAAGAAATAGTGGACAGTTTATTGCACCTAGCAAGATGCTTATAATGAATTTGACTTAGTATCTAAAGCATTACCTGGAAAAATTTAGAGACATTCTAGCTCTCTATGAATGAAGGGCACCTGCCCCTTTTCAAGATGTCAGATACAGCTTAACAATAAATATGTACATTTATTTGTGTGTTTTGTTGACTCCTAGTGAACTTTGCTATATATATTCTGAATTATATTCAGACTTTCAGGGAAATCAGCTGTCCAACACATGATTCTCTGATAATCAATATACATGGGAAACCTAAGCTCAGAGGACTTGAAAAATCAGGAGTACCCTCTGTCTAATCTTCAGATGGAAGAATACTGACAGTCAATGCCAAAGCTGAGCATTGGAACAAATTGTCTAGAGCTTTAAAAGAAAATTATCAGGTTCATTTTCCTTAAAATCGACGGAATATTTTCTCTTTATTCTCTGCTATTTCAAATGCAAGGCAATATGTGAACTCTATTTAATTCACACATCATTTGAGAGGTTTGTTCATACTGATTACTTCCACTTTCATAGTGCACTATAAACAAATACAGAAATTAGTTGATGTTGCCCTTCATCAAATGGTCTTTTCTTGGATATGTGACATTTAATTTGATTATTCATGAATATTTTAATGATGTGTTTAGTATATGCCAGTATTAGTCCTGTAATATTAAAATGCAACCAATCACATAATGTTGATGGCAAGTTTCTATTTCCAATTTGTAGAGGAGAGAAGACACAAATAAGATGACTTTAAAAGTAGCATTTTGTTTCATGTTAATAAACCTTTGCCCAAGTATCTGTACCAAGGATAATTATTTTCTAAGTTCAATACCACATATAGAAATGAGTTTTTCTAAATTTCACCCCAATTAAAGCAATGATCCTTCAATCTCACATAAATGAGATACATTAATGATTAATAGATGAATGGTTGTTCATTTAAAATGTGATCAACTTCAAACTGATTATTCATTTGTGTTTTACGATAAATTAGCCAGAGACTATTACAAAAAGTTGTAGGAGCCCAGCGAAGTTGTGGATGTTAATTTATTTTCTGTTGTGGAAAATTTAAATCTCAATCCAGGGATTCTACCCCAACTTTGATTATTCAGTTCATCAGCACTAGAGCTGGGCTATTGTTCTCTATGCAATTAGGTCTATTTCCCTGCCAGTAACCCCACTGATGATTTGCTATGTTTTGTCTGGGATGCTCTTAACTCCAACAACCAGCCCTCATAGCCAGTATTTTAAGATTCTTACCCCATGATGTCTTCTCTCTCTACCTTCCTCTCTCTCCTCATGATCTCCTCGGACCTCAAGCCTGGGAACTCCAAACACCTCTATGTTTCTTCTGCCCATGTATTAACTGTTGGCATCTTTATTTAACCAATAGTTTTTAGTTAAGGAGCAAAGTTGCATTGTATATGAGGATTCTATCATACCTGGGAGCAATCAGGCCTTAGAGACCAAAATTTATCATTACAATACGTATCAAAGATCAAACTTCAACAATTTTCATTTAGTCTGGGCTCTCTGAGGGTGAAGAAATGATCCATAGGACAGCACAGGACTTTACAAAAATGCTAGCCAAGGACTGCTATGAATTATGGAAAGAAGTGAGACGTACATAAATGGGTTATGCTGTGAGAATATAAATGTTTCACCACAACTTACATGGTTTCTGTGCACAGACTCAATAAGGAGTCAGTTATGTTTGAAGATTACCACAGCACTTCTACCCTCCAAATCCTGGCAACCAGAAGCAACTGGTAGAAGGCACCACTGCACATGTGTGAAGACATCAAAAATGGGGTACAGGTAGAGGGGGAAGAGGGGAGATAATTATCAGGGTCTATCTACCTTGTTTAATGGTCATGACCTGTAACTCTCCATAGAGTAGAGGCTGCCTGACTAGTGAGACCCAAGAATTTGTCTGTATCTCCCTTCCCAGTTTTGATATAAAAAATGTATACAACTATGTCTGTTTTGTAGCTGTTGCTGTTGTTGTTTGTTTTGTTTTGATCTTTTGTTTTTGTCAGTTTGGAACACTGATCTCAAGTTCATAGACTTGCATAGCAAGCTAGCACTTTAGCAGCTGAGTTATCTTTCCACCCATAAAATTTATTCTTAATATTAAGTGTATAAGAGATTCCTAGTTAAGCTGTCTCAAGTAGATGACAAGAAGCTCCTGTCAGCTCACAACATTAAATTGTTAGTTGCTGTCTGCATCTTTGGTTCCAGACTATGGAAAAAAAAAGCAAGAGAGCTGCCTGCAAGAGCCCCTCCCCTCTGTCACTGCTCTCTGCCAGGTGACAGGTCCCTCCTCTAACCTATGTTAAGTATTTGAAGCACCAGTTTGAAGAGGTATTCATTTCTGCCAAGAGCACCTGAATTCTCTTCACCAACTCAGAAAAGAAAGCAAGCACTAAGAAAGGAATCCGCAACGCATGAATGGAGACTTAGCTCTTAACCTCCTCACAGTTAGCCTTAGCTATCACACAAAAACTGTATTGCAAGCAAGGATTTTCTCCAAACATCTTTAAAAAACAAGTGCCTCATTCCTCCTGTTAAAATGTTGAGTGGACAGATATATTGTGACAGATGACAACTGGGTTAGAGTTTTCCTGAACAGAGGAACAGGGCCAAAGACCACTACCAATGTTTTCAAAAGCATGTGAAGGATGAAGGATCTGGTCCTGATCATCAATGTATTGGCCATTTCCCAGACTTTGTGCTTGCCAAAACTTCCAGAACACTAGACTAACGTAGGAGAATTTTCTAACAACTATATTATCCTCTGATGTAATAAAAATTTTACTATAATATGACTTTAATATATAGATATATTTGAAGATTATTAATAAAAATAAACCTGAGTTTCTCATTTGAAGAAATTCCTAAGCACAACTCAGATTTTTCCTTTTATTTCAATACTTGCCTCTTCTAGCTCTGTGCTTAAATAACTAAATAAAATCACACTTGCCAACTGCATACTAACAAATGTCTTTATTCCTCAATAGATGCTCAAATCTTAATCATTATGTTCTCCTAATTGTCCAATATACAGCTAAGGTCATCCACCTACATCATTTAAATTTCTCTTCAGTTTCACTGGTTCATTGCAGAGACCATTTTATTTCTAGGTCAATTTGTCTTCAACTCACACAGTGAACCCTGGTTGAGCCAAATCACATTTTTGTTGAAAAGTTCTGTCATCCAGGCTCAGCTCTGGCATTTCAGTTGTTTGTGTAGAAAATGTTAGCACTCTCTTTGCCAAGCCTAAGCTGTGATTTCAAAATCCTCTCATAACCTAGTGTCTTAACTGTATACCAAATGCAAAGCTGACACTGACCCAGAGGCACACACACAGAGAAATGTACTGTCACAAGATTACTGGACCTACAAATATAAATTGCACATTTCTTAATTTCAAAAATATAATCAATATCTAAAATTCAGACAAGAATGCCAACAACAGATCTAATTAAATACAAACTGCAGAAGATATGATGGTTTATTCCTGAAAAGTAAATATTGGAATTTTGCTGAGTGGCACACTCTCAGTGATCAGAGGAATGCTCCATAAACCCAGCAAGCACCATCATCAGTCATCATGACCAAAAGATTTCCTGAAACATTAATCAGTACACCTTGTAAATCAGAGAAATTGCAGAAATGTAAATGCATACTTGAGTTTAGCTTCACATTTCTCATTATATAAATATACATATATACATATGTGTATGTGTGTGTGTGTGTGTGTGAGAGAGAGAGAGAGAGAGAGACAGAGAGAGAGAGAGAGAGACAAAGAGAGAGAGAGAGAATAGTTGAAAAACATTTGAATGTCATGTGATAAACAGAGGAGTTGTGTGCTGTCCAGTGATAGGGGCTTTAGCTCCTTAACTAAATTCTAAGCCATGCCCATATTGTTCCCCATTCTTGGCCTTGTCGCTTTTATTATTGTTGTTACTGTTGCTGTTATTCTTCTCTTCCTCCCCCTCCTTTCTTCATTTAATTTTACCACTATTTCATTCATTTTTCCATAAGAAGCCCACTATCTGTTACCACTCTCTCTAACAGTCCTTGCTTTTTAATGACTCACTAATATTCAATCAGAAATGATTATTTAAGTTAGTCATTCAGTAGCAGCTGAGGTACACAATCACTGTTTTCTTAGGACCTGATTTATTGATAAGCTGAACACACTCAAGTATATTCCACATCTACCCAGCATAAGATCTGATCCCTAATTCTTGCCTCCATGTATCTCAGACTTGCTTAGAAAAGCAACTGTGCATAGCACCGCTAATCTTAAAATACCATATCAAAATAACATTAACCATTGACATTATTGTTAATGACATTTATTCTCTTTATGACTTTTAAGTCTAAAATCCAAATTCTTGTTCAAATTATTTGAATTGGAAAAATCTACTCTTTTACCAAGTCATATGGTTATTCATAACTCTTGAGATAACATATGGAGGTTACCACGATATTTTATATTATGCTCAGTCTTTTACATACCTCTTACACTAACTCTTGAATGTGGATGGACTGGATGATAACTTCTAACAATGGCTGGCTTTAGTAGAACATTATTATATCTCTGCCTGTAAATTCACAGCAAGGTTATAATATGACATTGACATAATTAATTGGAAGTGCATGAGAATTCCTAAAATGTATTGTATCTGAAAGAAAGGACTGGCAATGACTTAAAGCCTTAAGACTTACAGGAAAGTCCTATGTTCCTACTCTGCTAGTTTCCAAAGCTACCACAGAGGACCTCTGCTTTTTTGGAGAAGATGGGTGGGCTAAGCCAGCCCTGAAATACACATTCCATTTTACAGTAATAAAATTTTCCTGGAAAACATATTTGGTAGTTCATCAAAATATGCATCACAGACTTGACAGTATTTTCTAAAGCATTCCACTTAGCCCTAGTAAAAATTCTTTGGTTCAGGGTGATAATGAAACTATACATATGACTTGTATGTATTATAGATGAAAGGTCAATATGACACATTTTTATTTTGTATGTAATTTTTAACATTGTGTCATTTTTATTTCTCAAATATATTTTTCTTACTTTGTTCTTGAACATCTCTCCAGAAAAGAAAGATAACAGTATAGATGTCAAAGCACACAGAAATCATTTTATTTTGTATCTTACATTTTGCCAATGGAAATGGCAATGTTGAGATCAAAACACACAGAGCAATTTACAATACTCTCTTTTACAGTTAGCGGTAAGAATCTAATTTAAAGATATGTGGACTTTTATTTCAATTTGCACAGATTCTTTATCCTCTATAACATTATAGCCAGCAAGTTTGTGTTTGTATTCTTGTGTAACCTAAGTTACAAGAAGCATAAGTACCTGCAGATCAGTTACAAATCTCTGCCCTAATATTAGAGGAGTTAGGAACCCTCAAGGACAAATCTCCATGTCTCAGGACTTTACTTTCCCAAGACACACCAGTATTCTTTTCTCTTGGATCCTATTCCACCATCTGTACTTAGGTGGGTTAATAAATTTGAGGATTGTGTTTCTTGCCCAGCCTTGCAACTTTCTTGTTTCTTTCATCCGACACTCACACATCCTTTTCAAAAAGTATTAAATATGTAGCAGCCAGGCAATTCATGGCAAGCCTTCCTCTTTTATATTGAAAAGAGATTCATTTGCCCTGCTTAGTTGATGCAGTGGACCATGTTTTTCTGGTGTCTTCCATCGCCTCTGACTCCTACAATCTTTTCTTCCCCTCTCCAAGGGATTACCAGATTTCTAAGGGAAGGACCCAATGGAGACCTCCAATTTAGACTCTCTCTCTCTCTCTCTCTCTCTCCACATAATGTCTGGAAGTAGATCTCTGAACCTATACTCATCTGCTGCCAGAAGAAGCCCCTCTAATGATGAGTGTACAAGGCATAGATCTATGAGTATAGCAGAATAACATTAGGTATTATTTCACTAATTTTTGTATTGTTTTAGCATTTTGTTGTGTGCTTGTTTGCTTTCCCAGTCATATTTGATTCTATTCTAGGTCTCTGGACTATCTAATCTCTAGTCCCTGCCCATCCAGACAGTGTTCAGCATGGGTTCCCTTTTATGGCTTGGGCCTCAATTTAAACAAGATGATGTTTGGCCACACCCACAAGTTCTATGCCACCATTGTCACAGCACATCTAGCAAGCAGGACAAAGGTTTTGTGGCGGGGTCAGTGTACAGATTTCTCTTCAGGTAGCCTACAGAGTACCTTCCCACAGCAATGTGGAAAGTAGGGTTGAAGGTTCCATGCTAGCACCAGCTCAACCACTCTATGTGAGCTGCTGGATGTTGTCCTCAGCGATGGGGCCTGTTTTCTATTTTCTGAGAGGGAGCCTCTGTCCTAGCATCAGCTTGGATTGTTTGAGCATCTTTTTAGTAGAGACTTGGTCAAGAATTTAAGCAAATACAACCCCAGGCCCACCACCTATCTGGCTACAAAAATGACCAATGCAGATTCCATATCCTCATTAGCAGGAGTCCTTACTAGGCTCACCCTCATAGATTCCAGAAAGTTTCCAATGCACTAGGCTTCCATACTACCCCACAAATTCCTCCAGTTCCAGCTGTCTGTCCTCTTCCATTCTCTCTCTGAATCTATCAGACCCCCATCCCCAGACTGATCCTTCCTGTTGCTATTGTCACCCATCCACAGACTACCTGTAAAATCTATTATGTTTCCTCCATTTCCCATTCCAAGGAAGATTCATGGGACATGTCGAGTCACCTTAGAGCCCTCCTCATTATCTAATCTCTCTGGGTCTGTGAACTGTAACTTGATTATCACTTACTTAATGGCTAATCTTCACTTAAAAGTGAATACATACCATATTTGTCTTTCAGGGTCCTGGTTAACGTACTCAGGATGAAATTTTTAGATCCAGCCATCGCCTACAAATTTAATATTGTCATTTTTTAACAGCTGAGTAATACTTCGTAGTGTAAATGTACCACATTTTCTTTATTCATATTTCAGATGAGGGAAATCTTGGTTGTTTCAATTATTTGGGTATTATGAACAAAGCCATGATAAACATAGTTGATCCAGTGTCCTTAGGGTGGAGCATCCTTTAGGTATATGCCTGAGAGAAGCATAGCTGCATCTTAAGGTAGATTGATTCCCAAATTTCTGGACAACTGCTATATTAATTTCAATAGTGGCTGAAAATCTGCACTCCCATCAGCAATGGAGAAATGACTCCTTGTTCCATATCCCCACCAGCATGATCTGTCTCTTGTCTTATTTGTTTTAAACCTTCTGGTAGGTGTAAGATGGAATCTCAATGTAATTTTGATTTGGATTTCCCTGAAGGCAAAGGATGTTGAACATTTCTTTAAGAGATTCTCAGCATTTGAGATTCCTATTAAGAATTCTGTTTACATCAGATACCATTTTAAATGCATTATTTTGTTTGTTGATGACTATTTTATGGAGTTCTTTATATATTTTAGGTTTTAGTCCTCTATCAGATGTGAAGTTGGTAAAAACCTTTCCTCATTCCGTAGGATGCCACTGTTGAATTGACACTGTCCTTTGCCTTATGGGTCCTATTTCATGAGGTCCCATTTAATAATTGTTGATCTTAGAGTCTGCACTATCAATGTGCTGTTCTCTGCCAATGCAAAGATTATTGCTCACTTTCTCTTCTGTTGGTTTCAGTGTGTCTGGTTTTATGCTGATGTCTTTGATCGACTTGTACAGGATGATAAATATGGAATATATATATGCACCATTTGTTGAAGTTGTTTTCTTTCTGGTATCCATATGTGTGTGGATTTATGTCTGGGTCTTCATTTTGTTCCCATTAATCAATGCGTCTCTTTTTATTTCAAAACAATGTGTTTTTTATTACCATCACTTTGTAGTACAACTTGACATTTGGGATGATGATACCTCCAGCAGTTCTTCTATTGTTCGGGATAGTTTTAGCTATCCTGTGGCTTTGTCTTTCCATATGAAGTTAAGAATTATTCTTTTGAGACCTGTAAAAACTTTTCTTGCAGTTTTTTTCAGTTTGCCTATATGATGGATTATGTTTACTATTTTTTATATGTTTAACCATCCTCTGCAACTCTGGAATGAAGCCTACTACTAGATTATTGTGGATGATGTTTTGGATGTGTTCTTGGATTTAACTTGTAACTATTTTATTGAATAATTTTGCATCAACGTTCATGAAGGAAACATTTGTAATTCCTTCTTTCTTTAGTCTTTATATGGTTTGGGTATTTGTGTTACTGTAGACTCATAAAATGAATTAGACAATGCTCCTTCTGTTTCTAGTTTATGGAAGAGTTTGAGGAATATATGGTGTTAACTTTTCTTTGATAGTATGGTAGAATTATGTGTTAAAACTATCTGGCCCTGAATTTTTTGTTTAATTGTTTGTTTGTTTGTTTGTTTGGTTGGTTGGTTGGTTGGTTGGATTGGTTTGGTTTGGTTTGGTTTGGTTTGGTTTGATTTGGTTTGGTTTGGTTTTCTTTCACAGAGTTTCTTTGTGTAGCGCTGGCCTTCCAGGAACTGGCTCTATAGGTGGCAGACCTGGAATTCATACATCTACCTACCTCTGCCTCCTGAGGGGCAGAGGTTCCCCTCTGGGATTAAAGGTATCCACCACCACCACCAGGTCAGTTGGGAGACTTGTTATCACTGTTTCTATTCCACCAAGGGTTATATGTCTATTTAAATTGTTAATCTGATCTTGATTTAACTTTGGTATGTGGTATCTATCATACAAATTATCTATTTTGGCCAGGCAGTGGTGGCGCATGCCTTTAATCCCAGCACTTGGGAGGCAGAGACAGGCGGATTTCTGAGTTTGAGGGCAGCCTGGTCTCCACAGTGAGTTCCAGGACAGCCAGGGCTATATAGAGAAACCCTGTCTCGAAAAACCACAAAAATAAAAAGAAAGAAAGAAAGAAAGAAAGAAAGAAAGAAAGAAAGAAAGAAAAAAGAAAGAAAGAAAGAAAGAAACCAAAAAGGAAAGAAAGAAAATTGTCTATTTCTTTTAGATATACCGATTTTATAAAATACAAGTTTTTAAAATATGTCCTTATGTTTCTCTGGATTTCCTGGTTGGTTGTTATGACTCCTTTTCATTTCTAATTTTATTTATTTGGATATTTTTTCTGTCTTTTAGTTAGTTTAAATATGGGTTTGCTATCTTATTGATTAACTCAAAGAACCAGCTCTTTGTTTCACTGATTCCTTTTTGTTTCTATTTTATTGGCATAAGCTCTCTGTTTCTTGCTGACTACTGCTAGTGAGTGTGCTTACTTCTTTCTGTTCTATAGTTTTATGCATACTCCTAAGTTACTAGTATGAGATTTCTCCATTTTTATAAATGTAGGTAGTGTCATGAACTTTCCTCTTAGAACTGCTTTCATTGTGTCCCATAAATTTGGATGTATTAGTTTTCATTGAACGCACTGAATTTCACTGAATTCACTTATTTCTGTCTTTACACACTTATTCAGTTTACATGAATCTGTAGGCTTTCTGTTGTTTCTGTTGTTGATGATATCCACCTGTAATCCATGGTGGTCTGACAGGAAGCACGAAATTATTTAAATTTTCTTGTATCTATTGAGACTTGTTCTGTGTCCATGCAGGCTGTCAATTTTGGAAAATGTTTTGAGAGATACTGAGAAGAAAGTATGTTCTTTTGTGTTTGTGTGAAATGTTCAGTAATTATCTATTGGGACTATTTGGTTTATAACATCTGTTAGTTCCAATATTTCTCTGATTGAATTTCTTGCCTGGATGACATGTTCATTAGTGCAGGTAGGGTACTGAAGTCTCCCACTAGTAATGTGTGAGGGCCAATATGTGATTTAAGCTCTAGTACTATTCCTTTTACAAAAGTGGCTACCTTTTGATTTGGGGCATAGATACTAAGAATTGAAATGTCATCTTGGTTATTTTTTCCTTTGATCATTATGTATAGTTTCCATATCTCTTTTGATTTACTATGGCTTGAAGTCTATTTTATTAAGTATTAAAATGGCTATACCAGCTTACTTGTTATGTTTAGTTTCTTGTAATAATTTTTCCCAACTCTTTTGCCTGAAGTAATATCTATCCTGAATGTTGAGGTATATTTATTGTATGCAGATGGAGGATTCATTCTGCTAGTCTTTTTATTAGGGATTTTAAATGATTGATATTGAGAGATATCAATGAGCAATGATTATTAATTCCTATTATTTATTGTTGTTGATTATGGTGGTTGTGGATTGTATATGAGTATGCTTCCATTTTTATGTTTTTGATGGTGTGAGATTATTTATTCCCTGCATTTTCATGGGTGTGTTCAACCTCCTTGGGCTGGACTTTTCCTTCAATAACATTCTGTAAGCTGGGTTTGTAGATAGATTTTGTTTAAATTTGGCTTTACCATAGGATATCTTATTTTCTCTGTCTATGGTGATTGAAATTTTTACTGAGTGTAGTAATCTGGGCTGGTTTATGTGTTCTCTCAGAATTTGAAACATACCAGAAGGTCTAAGGCATTCTGGCTTCTAAAGTCTCTGTTGAGTAGACAGGTGTTATTCTAACAGGTCTCTCATTAAGTGTTACTTGCTCTTTTCCCCCTTGCAGCTTTCAATATTCTTTCTTTGTTCTGGATGTGTTTTGATTATAATGTGACAAGGGGACTTTCTTTTCTGGACTAATCTATTTGGTATTCTATACACTTCTTCCACATATGTAGTTATTGCCTTCTTTAGGTAAGTATAATTTCCTTCTATGATTTTGTTGAAAATATTTTGATCTGGGATTAATCTCCTTCCTCTATCCCATTGGTTCTCATTATGGGTGAAAATTCTGTTGGGCATTGACAGACCCTTTCACAGGGGTCACCAACCATTTGAAAAACACAGATATACACATTATAACTCATAAGGTGCTGAAAGTATTGTTTGGAAGTAGCAATAAAACTGATTTTATGGGTGGAGGTCACCACAACTTGAGAAATTGTATTAAAGTGTCTCATTATTAGAATGATTGAAAACTACTGCTCTATTAGTATTATTCTTAGGTTTGGTCTGTTCAATGTCCTAAATTTCTTAGCTGTTTTGTGTCAAGAATGTTTAGACTTAACATTTTCTCTGACTGATGTATCCATTTCTTCTATCATATCTTCAATGTCTGAGATTCTTTCTTCAGTCTCTTGTGTTCTGTTGGTGTGGATTGCCTCTATAGTTACTGTTCACAATCCTAAGTTTTTCATTGTCAGAACTCCATTGTGTGTTTTCTTTATTCTTCTATCTCCATTTACAAGTGTTGGAACAATTTTATGCATTTCTTTATACTGATTTTTTAAAAGGAGGATTAATTCATTTCCTTTCTAAGGGTCTCTATCATCTCCTTATAGTTGCTTTTAAGGTATTTTTTTCCTGTACTTCAAATATGTTGGAATATTCAGAGCCTGCTATGGTAGGTTAGCTGGGCTCTGTTGGAGACTACCTTGGATGTTACTGGCCCTATTCTTACCTGGCATCTAGGTACCTAATTTGGAGATGAATAAAGATCCATGTGCTAGTTTCTGGGTTTTTCTTTCTTGGGTGGTGTTTGTTTCTTGGTTTCTGTTGTTTCTGTGGAATATCAAAAAATGTGTTGACTGTGTATTACCTATAATACTGGCCTGCTTAGCTGTTTGTTCACTGTGATACTCTGTGTGATTCAGAGGAGGCATGGACAGGAGTGAAAAGAGGCTGTATACAGCAGGTGTTCTGACGCAGCACTAGGGATGTTCCTGAAGATTGGGTCTGGGGAACAGAGAAGAGTAGGGAAGTTCTGTAGGCTGCCTACCTGTTCTTCTGGCAGATATGATCTTTGGTTGAGCAGGGAATATTTGCCAAGATTGGGGACTAGGACATATTAAGAATGGGGCATATGTGGGGGATGGTCCGGGGATTCCTATGAGGCAGATATAGTCAGAAGAGAAAGTTACAACTGGTATTATGTTACAGCACTAGAGATGACCCTAAGGATTGGGACTAGGCAAGCCTTTCTTAAATGAGAAATAGACACAGAGAGAGAGAGAGAGACAGAGAGAGAAAGAAACAAGACAAAGACAGACAGACCAAGTGACAGAGACTGTGAGAGACAGAGACAGAAACAAGTATCCTTCCCTCTAGAATATGCTAGTCAATTTCCCCATCACCTTAGACATTTAAAAATGTTCAAATAAACATTGAACGTGTATTTAATATTCAGTACAATTGATAATTAATCTACTATCTACCTCTGTATAGATAAGAGTTCTATAGCTATATTGGTGTATACTGTCCATATCAAAGTAATTCACTTCTCTATCTGCTCATCATTACCCTAGGTTTGATGCCTTTAAGATCATCCTCTTTTCTAATTATTCATAAGATATGAAGTAGGTTATTATGAACTGCTATGATTTAACAATTACCTATTATATATTGTTAAATTTTCATATTATAACACATATATTTATATGATTATATTAAAGTGAATAAAAACTTAAAGGGAAGAACAGAAACTAGTGAAAATTCTGCTTTCCTGCTAACTACTTCAAAAAGGTAAAATGTTTTACTGGAAAAATGCAGAGAATGACATCATTTTCTCTTAAGGAGAAAATTCTTATAACCACTGTTTTCAATGGGCACTTACTGTGTGCCACATCCTGTGCATGCTAACAGCTTTCAAATTATTAGTTCATCTCATGCAGTCCCACACAAATCATCCAATAGAAATACTACTTCAGAAAGACTGTAAAATTCTGTTGAGTGTGCACCATTTTTACCCATTGATCATCATCACTTTTTAAAGTCTTCAACTAACACTTTACCAATATTGTCATTGACATAGGAGCCAGATGATTAAGATGCCCCTTAGCCTTCCCATGAGAGGAGGGCTAAAATGAGTAATTAGTAGTAATCATAACTGTCATTAGTGGTGACTGAGCATCTCATATGCCGAGCACTAGGATCAATACTTTAGGTATCACCTCCTGTGGTACACCAAATTCTATGATGTTGTAATCACAGTGCTAGTAGATAAGGCTACTGGGACTTCTGACAGACAAGACAACAGTTGCTAAGAGCTGGCTGTATCAGAAGTAGAAAGAAGGCAGACCAATGGCAGAGTCTGTTCCAGTAACTGCTAAGAGGTGAGAACCAGCAGCCTTTGCTACTAAACATAAGCACTTCTTAGAGTAGGATCAGAGTACATGGATGTCATCCGAAGCTCCAGGGGTGTCATGTCAGTTGTATGCCTGCTCCCCTATCTGATTTTTAGGGTTATTTAGAGGTAAATGAAGAATATGAAAGCCTCACTTCTCACACATGTTACCAAAGAATTTCTACATAAAAAACATAAACTGTTAGTTACCTGCTGAGGTCTTTTCAGTTGTTTCATTTATTGGTGAATACTTCTAAGCATGGATACAAGAAAGTAAATTGCAATACAAGCATCTTTGATGGCAGGTTCTAATGCACATTGTTGCTGGATAGATGAATAAAGTAGATCAATTATCTGAAGACTTTTTTATAGACAGAAAGTTATTTGGCTATTCAGAATGATACCTTATTAAATGCGAACTTTTTGAGACATTCTTACCATATAGCCATGGCTGTCTTAGAACTCATTATGTAGGTCAGGTTGACCTCAAATGCAAAATGATCCAGCAGCTTCTGCCTACTGAGTACCAAAAATGTAAATATGCACCAAATACCCCAATTCTTGTTTGGCCTTGTGTGTCTAAATATTGCCCTCTATGTAGAGGGGTAAAATAATCATGATTGGGAGACTTTAGAGGATTCTGCTAATGACGACAATTATGTTTTTCTGGGGGTGATTTCTACTTGATTCAAAAGGGACTTTTACATACAGGTTTATTGTCACCTAACTTAATCCATGACACTTACAATAAATGCTTCCCAAGAAGCAGCCAGCATCCCTGTGATTGTTCCAATCTGTTCTTGCTTGGTAGACTTTCTCTCCTTTGAGATAAAGCACTTAACTGGGAGAACTTAAGTTTGAGTGTTTGAAGGAAGAATTGATGGTGATTTTCTGCACAGGAAAATAATAGATAGGCATAAAGAAAGGGAAAGGAAATAAATCTCAGTGTTGGAGGTAATGTGGAGAGAATAATAAGCAAGCACAAGGAGACAACAGCTGAAGAACAGGCCTATCTGTTAACATGTGTGAGAGGAGAAATAAAAAGCTGTCTAAAACATACACTAGCAAAGCTTCACAAAGAATAAAGCCAGGCTGGGTCTCTGAAATCTTAGCCTCAGAGAGGAAAGGAAAGGAGCCTGGTCCAGCACAAGATGAAATGCCAAGGCAGGACCACTGTATGGGAAGAGCATGGCATGTGTTGAATATTATAAATGTTCTGTAAGAGCAGAGAAAATATTTTACCGCCTTTTACTATTTGGATTCCCTGGCTTCCCATGCCTCTCCATTGCAGTTTTGATCTTTCTGCTCTTCACTGTGTGGATCTGTGGGGAATGGCCTGCACTTGATGGGAAGATGTGGTCCAATGCTTATCACACTGATAGATTGTTTCTCTTTGATCTGGAGTTCTTCATAGTTGTATGAAAGACAGAAAAAGGAAAAGAAAGAAAAACTTTTTCTTGATGCTTTTGGCATTTCAGACAGAATCACAATGTCAAAAGGCTGGTAAAGATTCAAGACACATAGATATCTACCTGATAAATTGTGAGAATTTTAAAACTTCTTTTTTTGCTTTTGTTTCTGTGTTGTTGTTGTTGTTTTGAGGTTTTTTTGGTCTCTTTTTTCTTTTTTCTTTTTTTCCTTGAGAGCTTAGACATAGAAACCCCAAACAGTTATACAGCCACTACAGCCACCTCTAGAAAAGTATTCATATTTCTGCATCACCTTCTTTTTTAAATGAGAAATTAAAGTTGTTGAATGAAATATGAATAACAAACAATAAAGTCAAAGTACACAAAGTTAGAGAGTACTCTGCTTATGCCAATTAATTTATAATATATATGTGTATACTTATTTCAATGAGAAAAGTATATTATATCTCATTTAAAAGGTAGAAAATTAAAATGAAATGCAGTTATTTAAATATTCATACCATTCTGAAATTGATGACTAAAGCATCCTGGAATAACTTGACCTAATGATGTAAGTTCCCAAAGTCAGGAAGACAGCTTTCTTTTACAAAATATTTTTTAAATTTTATTTAAGATTTCCATACAAGAGAACATTATTTGCACTTCTTTCTCACTTCTCCCTAATTCCTTCTTCCTCCTCTATCTTCTCTTGGATATAACCTCTTCTTCTGTAATTATCTTTAATATATATTACATATATGCTCATGCATATATATACGTATATTTAATCTGATGAGTCCATTTAGTGTTTCTAATTTGTATACATGTTTAGGGCTGACCATTTGGTACTTTATAACCTATCAGGGATCTTGTTTACTGGAGAAAAACAATTCTCCCTCCTCCACCTGTCTGGTTCACTGCCCTTTCTTTATACTTACAGTATACTGGATGACTGAACAAATAGCTGTATGAATACCTGTATTGAAGGGAAAATTATCATTGTGACTGCACTCAGGAACATCTCACAGGCAAATCAGTATGAGTCTCAGTGCAGATGTTTGGTATAATCTCATCATAGGAGGCAAGAGGAAACACAATAAAGGAAGTGGCAGAGTCCTTGACCCTGATCCCTCATTCTTTCCAAGTACCAGGAGTCTAATCCCCATGGTCACAGTTCAAGTAAAGAAAGTCCACTTCTGAGGCAATGTACAAAATTCTATGAAGGAAGAGCTGCATCCACATGGAATGGAAGAGTGAGGCTCCTTGGATAAGAAGGGGAGGAGGTGGGCTTGCTGGGCCTTGGTTCATTTAGAACCGTAGTGAATGCAAAGCCTAAAAATATACTAACCCATATGCCATGCAGTTGACCATTTACACTGAAACATTCAAAATTTTTACTGTATTCAAATGTTTAAAATTACTTAAGCATTATTATTGTGCATGTGTGTCTGTATGAAGTACATGTATGAGTATGGACATATGTTTACCACACACATATCAAGCTCAGAGGACAATTTTTGGAAGTTGATTCTATTCTAATATCATGAGCAAAGATTGAATTTAACTTCAAATACTTTTATTCACTGAGTAATCATGCTGGCCCTGTTGTATGTACTGAATCCGCATCAGATTTGTAGAAGTGCATCTTACCTCATATTCTCAGTGGGTTCATACTTATGCGGTTTTGTGTGTGCTTGTATAAAGATGTGTGAATTGAATAAACGTATGCACATGACTTTGTGATGAAGTAAAATTAACAGTACTTCTGGATTGGTCATTATTTTAATGTGATGAAATAGTTTTATAAAATTGGTTCTTTCTCTTTAGGGTTTTCTCAAATATGTTTTCACTAAAGATAATGACAAGAAATCTCATAGTAAGCTATTAGAAGTTAGGTATGTCATGTCACGACCACATGTAGCAAATGAATTCCAATATAAAAGTCCCCAATGAAAAGGCTTCACACATTAAAATTATCTTAGTGGTTTACAAGCTTTTGTTCACAACTTACAAATGCTTTGTCAAAGCTAAGTAAGCCCTTCCTGTTCTTCCTGTTCTTGTACAAGTAAAATCTTAAATTCTTTAAAACTCTGGCAAAATGATGGCAAGAAAATACTTTATTTTTAAAAAGCTACAAGGGTTTAGAGAGATGGCTTGGCAGTTAAGAGTATGTGTAGTGGTCAAAGAGAACCCATGCTTGATTTCAACATCTATAAGGGGGCTCACTAGCATCTGTAACTCTAGCTTCAGGAAACCCACCGCCCTCTTCTGGCTCCTGTAGGCAGCCAAACATATTTATATGAGTATTTTTATGCACATGCACATATACATACACCTACCCATCCATAAACACACACCTACCCATCCATAAACACACACCTACCCATCCATAAACAGACACCTACCCATCCAAAAACACACACCTACCCATCCATAAACACACACCTACCCATCCATAAACACACACCTACCCATCCATAAACACACACCTACCCATCCATAAACACACACCTGCCCATCCATAAACACACACCTACCCATCCATATACACACACCTACCCATCCATAAACACACACCTACCCATCCATATACATACACCTACCCATCCATAAGCATACACATATTTTTAAGTAAATTTTGAAAGAAGAAAAGAAAAGAATGCACTATCATAAATGATATGTTCCAGAAGGGAACTCAAATATTTTGTTCAAATGACATAACATTTTAAAATATGTATGTGCATGCTTGTGAGTATACTATTAACTCAGTTATAACAACTATTATTACTATTATTATTATTATTAAATTATTTAGAAGAAGTTTGTATGAGGGGTCATAGAGGAACCAATATATAATTAATTATATACTTAATACCAATAACTAGTATAATCTATAGTAATGTAGGTTATAGTGTAAATGATCTATTTCCAGATAATATACAATGATATGTATACTGCCTACACTAACATGTTAACATATATGAGTAATTGTACAAAATATTTTAAATAAATTTCGAGTGCTATTTCAACTTAAGAATATTTTAAAGTACTCTTTTCGGACTAATTCTCTAATTTTTTCTAACAAACATAGAATTGTGGTTTTAACTCAAGCCATTCCTATTTCTACGTGACATGTGCCTATCTGAAAAGATTCTAGTCTTATATGGAGTCCTGAGTCACTGATGTGCAACCTGATTATGACAATCATGTGCGGTAGACACAGTCCTCTGTGAGCTTCAATTGAAGCATCAAAAATGGCTAAAGTCATTCTGGGAAGGTAGGAACATGTTAGCGACTAGGAAGAAAGAACAAAATTAAAGTGAATGCAGGCCAGCTTGCCCCAGGACAAACCTGCCTGAGAGTCCTGGAGGCACTGGAGATAAACGATGTGCAATTATTCTTCAGCTAGAAAGGCTCTGAGTCAGGGCAGAGTATCAATGGCCTCAGGAGGACAGGAACTCTCTGACATATGTCTACATCTTATCAGAGGCCTGGCTGAGGGCAGAGTCTGCAGGTCAATAAGGGAATGGATAACAAGAGGATCCGCATCTTGGCAGCTTCTGCTGACAGGGATCAAGGAAAGCTTGTGTGGCTGCTGCTTCCCAGGTCAAAATTAGTCCCCTGCCTATTTGCACAGCTCTTAAAGAGCCATGTTCAAAATACCATCTTGTGATGGCTTCTTTACCCCAGCTGCTGCTGAGTCATATCTAGAAAATCTGAGTGACAACTTCCGTAGTAAGAAGGGAGAAAGAGGCAAAAGCAGCACTCTTTAAATCACAGGATTAGATTTTCCTATTTGTCTAATTCAGACTTGTGGGTGTACAACTTGCACAATCATCAATTGGTTAATCTCAAAATAAATATAGACAAAATATGTAGACAAAATTGTACAGACTTCTACCACATACCATTATCAATCATGGAACAATGATAAAGGTTGAGGCAAGTGTGAGAGGGGATTGACCTTAATGAATATGGCAAGACAGTAGGACTGACCTAGAAGGAGGTCAGCAGAGAATCACAACAGTTGAGCTCTGGCAGGGCCCTTCTAGGTCCCAATGAATATATACAGTTGTTTCTCCCTATAAATTATACATAATTACCTGTTTTCCACTTCAAGAAGTGGATTTCTTCTTGTATATCTTGTATATAAATCTTGTATCTTGTGTATGAAACTTATCTTGTATATAAACCACTGTGGGGATTTATGCTCAGTGCTTTAGTTTTAAAAGTAGATTTTCAGGTGCTAAGTAAATGATCTTTAGGTTCTCTTTTGTAAGAGGCTTGAAGTCTGCACCTAAAAATCCCCAATGTGCAGAGGATAGAAGGACACAAAGAATTTCCTTGGGAAAAAAGGAATTGCATATCACTTTGTAAGAAAATAACTGACATTCAGGGGAAAAAAACACTGAAAACCATCACTAGAAGAATATTTTAAATTAGAAAATGTTTAGAATCAGGAGATAAACAATTTTTCTTCATCTGAGTGATATTTTTTATCAGTCAGCATCTTTTACGTCAAATATTATTTTATGAGAAAAGCATAAGCAAATCTTAAATTTAGGTGGGATATTTGAAGTTAAACTGTTTATTAAAGTAGAAGGAACACTGCAATATTTTGAAAACAATGAAAAATTAATTTGCAATTGTTTTCTTCAATTTTATACATATTTATTACATAGAGAAGAAAAACAAAATTATATTTTGGATCTTGAATACATGATATAGCAAAAAGCTTATTTGCTTTGAAGCTCTTTGATGCATTTAATTTAATTTATAAGAGGCACACTAATGTGAAATGATAAAACAATTATTAAAATGCAAATAGAAAAAAGAATGAATCAAATCAGCAGAGAGGAACAGGACGAGTGGCTGTTGAGTGTCTTTCATAAGATAGTTCCTGATTTAATCTAATTAAAGCTATTATTTGCTGACAGATGAAAGGAAATGTTGTCTTTGCTTTCTTGTAGAAAGGGTGAAAGGTAAAAAAAAAGTTTAAAAAAAAGAAAAAGAAAAAATGAAAAGGCCAGAGATTCACAATCATAAGTCAAAGAATTAATTGATGGTGAACATCAAAACAGGTAAGTTAGAGACTCCCTGTATAGAAGTCTGGGTTATCTAAAGAAAAAGAACTTGTGGAATGAATCTCTGTACATAGAAAAGGTGTTTATTAGAGTGGCTTACAGACTGTTGTGTAGTTAATCCAACAATGATTGCCAATGAATGGAAGTTTCAACAATCTAGTACTTGTTCGATCCATGAGTCTGGAACTCTCATGGACTTCAGTATACACCAGAATCCTGAAGATGCAGGTTCTGTTTCTAGTGAAGGAATGGACTTGTCAATGAGGCTGAGAGCAAGCAGGCAAAGAGAGCATGCTTCCTTCTATGGCCTTTATATAGGACACCAGCAGGAAGTGTGGTCCAGATTAACGGTGAGTCTTCTTCCCACCTCAAAAATCCAGAATAGAAGTGGGTCTTCCTACTTCAAAAGATTTAATTAAAGAACAAAAAACTCCTCACAGGTATACACAGGTATAGCCAGCCATTTGGCTGTTAGGTAATTCCAAACATAATCAGGTTGACAACTAAAGACATATAACATGCTCAGCAAATATTCTATGATATTGTAGAACTAATTGTGTCTCAAAAGGTTCTTTAGTTAAGCCAATATGCATATTGCTTAAGCAGCTATTTTCATAAAATTATAAGCAAAAAGCTTAGCTGCAGCAGGGGTGGAGCCCACCATGCCCATAAGTGACAGTTCTTGTTAAAACGCTGATGAGTGATGCACAGGTGTTAATTTTAGAGAGTGATCAAATGTGTGGTCATCAAACTTTTGTGTCTTCCCACAAAGTCTATGTCAGAGGGTTCATTTTATATAGCATATTTCTGATATTCAAAATTCAGTGAAAAGTAAAAGCAGAGAGGTGTAACAGTTAAAGAAAAAAAGGGCAGGAATTTGAGACACACCAAAGGAAGGATGAAGGAGGCCCCCCTCATTCGTGGTAAAAGGGAAGAGAAAGCATATTTATAATTTCTAAAAACGTAAAATACCTCTTTGTTTTGTTTTAAATATTTCCTTTATTTTTGAGGCTGTAGTATAACTACATTATCTCCACCTTCGGGTTCCATCTCTGTGGTTTTATTTTTGTGTGTGTGTGTGATTTAAAAAAAAAAAACAAACCAAAACAAACAAACAAAAAAACCACTTGCTCCTTTGCCCTGGAGCAAGGTCTAGGCTTAGTTCCACCAAAGGCTGGTTTTTCCGGAGAGCTAGGATTTCTCCCCCAGCCCCTCACAGCTAGCTTTGCCAAGCTGCCAACATCATTCTCCCTGGCTGACCTCTCTCTCCTCCTGCCCACTTTAGCACAGTGGATAGAAAACCCTAGACACTTTTATTATTTTAAAATTAGCCAGATAACTCAATGGTTGTGTGAAGAATTTCTGGCCCTAATCTTCTCAACTAGTTCCTTCCATCCTCCTTGCCCTTGCTTGCAGTGGAAGCTATAGACTCTAGGGGCACCAAGACCTACATGTCTGCAGCTTCCTCATCATTCCAAAGCCTGGTCCAAATTCCTCCTGCATCCTTTCTCTTCTTCCTGGGACCTGGAAGTCCCAGATTTTTCTCTTTGCCCAGCAATTGGCTTCTGCCTCCTTTATTGACAACATCAAGAGCCAATGAAGGAATCAACCCCACCTCCTACATAGCTCCACTCCCTTTCTTTCCTCAGTTCATAGCCTCCAGTTTATCCCTCCTTGTTCTATTTAAAATCCATGGGCTCTTTTGTTCATTAACTGTTGTTATATGCATATATAATCAAGTTTTAAGAGGCAAAGACAAGCTAAGCAGAAGAAAGTAGGAGTAAATGTTAATAGTTGAGATTTTTAGTTTCAGAAACTATTTTTATGAAATAGATTTAAAATAATTCACATTTTTCTCAGCACGAAAAATTCCTTTATTTAAGTCTGTTAATTTCTCACCATGGATAGTGATGTTACGTTAATCTAAAATTCCATAGCCTTGCTTTTAGATTATTACAATAGTGTTCTGAAATGCTATTCCTCATTCTGTATCATTTTCTTATCTCATTTACTCTTCATTGTCTTAGACAAAATATGCAGAAGCTAATTATTGCATACTCAACAGTATAAATCCGTAAGTTCATGGTAAGGAATGCATTTGTATCAGATTGGAAAAAAACAAAAAACAAAAAAACCCTAACAGCTTAGTGACTAAGAGCCTTGTGTGGTCCTGCTTTCTGCAGGGTACCTTCTGCAGGGTACTACATGCACTGCTGTGAAAGCTTTGCATTAGAACATAACTAGATGCTCTACAAACAGTTGATGGTATTGTTTAGATGACTCATGATTAAATTTATAGTAAATGAGAACAAGCCTTCTACCTCCATTTTGATATTTCTGATATATGCTGAGTAGAGGAAAAAGAAATGAAATCAAACTCAAACAAAATGACTTAGAAGTGAATGTTTTAATTTTTTTTTTTAAAAAATGTAGACTGGGGAGATGGTTTAATGATGGGCAGTGTGCATTGTTCTTTTAGAGGGCCTAATTTTGTTTCCCAAGTTTGTTTTCCAGCATCCATTGAGCATCTCACAACTCTAGCTCCAGAGGACCCAATGATTCTTTCTGATCCCCAAACACCTAAACCCATACATGCTCTCTCTGTCTTCTCTCTTTCTCTCTCTCTCTCTGTCTCTCTCTCTATCTCTATCTCTATCTGTGTGTATCTGTCTGTCTCTCTCATACATACACACACACAATTAAAATAGAACAATATCAAAGGTGAAAAATAAAAATAAATTATTATTCAAATTTTAAAAAGTGTTGATTTATGACAAAACAGAAAACTTTATTATCAGTATTTTATAAACAACTTAATTGATTCAAATATATATGGATAGAGGCCTATAAATAATAGTCTGATGAATTGTCCAGGAGAGGAACAAGGATGACTAACAAGGATGGACTTTCTGCTGACTAACAAATGAAATGGCAAGTTAACATGTAAAGTGGCATTCCATCTCATCAGTATTAGTGGATGCTTCCTTAAACAACAGGATGCCTGCCACAGTGCACCAAAAGAGAGACTGCAGGATTATGATGGTGAAGACTTGCACAAACCCTTACTGGACCTTAGAGTCTGTGAACCAGCCTGGGTATTTTGGAAAGACAGTGAAGCCATGTCTTACAACTTTAAATGCAGACTTAATGTACAGCCATGTGTGAATTCTTCCCAGTGCTGTATTTGCTATGACCCTGGTACATTGACATAACATTACAGTTTCTTACTGCCATGTCTTTCTACTCACTGCAACACAGATACAAAGATAAATAAAGTAATTCATCTCATCACAGTTTCTACTGCCAAAACAGTAAACCTGGACTGGACAACATGTTTGAAAATTTCACAAATTGTTTTACTCAAAGTTGGAGATGCAATAAAACATTTTCTATGTCACTACAGTAACAAATGGCCAGTGAAATAACTTACAGTCTGAGGCTGTGCTTCTTACGTCACACCCTAATGTTCTTATAAGGTGTTGGCAAAGCAGCAGTATTGAGGGAAGAGAAATAGGGATAACAAGAAATATGAAAAATATATACTTAAGGTGCAAAACAAGTATCCAAATTAAAATTGAAAATTTATTAAACAAAGACAAATGAGGAAATACTAAATTGCACCCAAAAGATAATAAAAAAGAGAAAGAAGCAGACCTACTTACAAGATAAGACCAATGCAGATGTGGATTCCTGGAGCCAACCATCAGACTGAGCTCAGGAAACCTGGTCAGGGAGCTGGCAGAAGGACTGGAAGAGCAGAGGGGGATTGCAACCCCATTGGAAGAACAACATAGGCTGGCCTGACCACCCAATGCCACAGAGTCTAGACCACCAACCAAGAGGTGTACCTAAAGGTATCCATGGCTCCAGATATATATGTAGCAGAGGATGCTTCTGACATCAGTGGGAGGGGAGGCCCTTGGTCCTGTGAAGGTTTGATGCCCTAGCATAGAGAGATGTTGGAGCAGTGAGCCAGAAGAGGGTGGACAGGTGGGGGAGCACCCTCAAAGAGGCAAAGGAGAAGGATAGGGAGGTTGTGCGATGGGGTGCTTGTGAAGGGGTAAACAAGAAGTGGGATATTATTTGAGATGTAAATGAATGGAATGATTAAAAAAAAAGAAAAAAGGTAAGTCCAGTTTTAATGCATGGTGACTTTATTCATATTTGTTTAGTTAGGGAAAATATGTCCCTAAGAAGGAGATGTTCTCAAGGATGGAGAGAAGACAGTCAACATAGGGCTGGGTCTTTGGGACCAGAACATGGCCCTCTGCTTATATCATGGTGTGCTATTTCCTATTCCAGCTATTATTTGTTAGGTGGGAAAATCACAAGACTACTGTCAAAATTAATTTGCAATTGATTGCTGTGAGATGGTGCAATTTCCAGATGAGTATGAGTGAGTAGTAGACTTTTAAAACTTTTGGCTCCATTGAAACATTTTGTTCTTAGAACCCCTTTAAAATTTCATTTACTTCCAGTGATAGATGGCTAGTTAGAATATTGTTAGTGGCTACTTTACTTTTAAGGACAATATTAGAAAAATGTCATATGATTATTTCTTATATAGTTCTACTTAAGGTAGTATAGGATAAAGTAATTGAAAATATGGAAAGTTTCTGGCCAAACAGCTCATGATAAGTAAGAGTGTAGAATAACAAGGAAGAAAGGGAAACAGTACGTCAGCTGCTTCTCCTGAGCACTATAGTATGATGGGTGCAAGGAAAACTAACTAACTAACTAAGTCACTCACTAACTAAGTCACTCACTAACTATATATATGTAATGTTTATATATATTATATATTTGAGTATATTTAATATATTTACATATATTTTATATATAATTCATATATATATATATGGAAAATATAGTAAATAAAATGACAGATAAATAGATAGATGGATAGATAGATAGATAGATAGATAGATAGATAAAGTCAAAGACAAGATCTGGTAAGACAAGATGGATTCCCTTTTCTTATCCTGCTACCTTCATTTCCAAAGTAAAGATTCATCTCTGGGTACAGACTCCAGCTATTCCCTTGAACTCAGTAAGCAGTAGTTGTCTGGTAAACCTGGAAATGTCAAGGAATGACTATAAGTGACAGGACTGCTAATCCAGGGCAGCAGGGCACCACGGCAACCCTGGTACTTGACTCCTTTACTAAGGAGGCTGCCTCCCATTTGTGCTCATGCTCAACTTTCATTTAACTGAAAAGCTTGTTCTTGTTTTTAAAGCCCCATACCCTCCCATTTCTGAGCCAGACACAGCTGTCTCTGTGGATTTTGCTACATTGCTTTCTCTTATCAATGGTGATTTAACTTTGTCTTATATTTTAAATTTTTATAGGACACTAGATTGTGTTAGACATTTTACCTAATAAAATAATATTGAAGAGGACATTGGGGATTTGTGTAAATTTAAGATATATGAGGTATGCATTTATTCGTTATAAATAGCACATTTTTATTAACACTAGCCAATATGTGTAATCTACAATAGGAAAACTGTACTGAATTTCAAGATGTTTTCTGGAAAAAGGTTAAGTGTTTTAAAAATGAAATGGATTAATAAATAGCTGATTGCTAATATAATGATAAATGACCAGAAATCTTACAACTGATGATGCTTGGCTGGGAGCTAAGGAGATGACTCAGCAGTCAAGATAATTTACTATTCTTGAGGCAGACCCAGCTTTGGTTCCCAGTACCCACATGGTAGCTCATAAGCAATGATTCATAATTTCACTTGCAGGAGATTCAACACCTTCTGGCCTCTGTCAGCAATAGGTACAGAGGAGGTAAGCATACATATTTGCAGACAAAACACTCAGAAAAATAAAATAGTTATTTTTTAAAGTGAGTTTTCCTGGGTTCCTTTTGTAAAACAGAGATCTAGAGTTTACTTTAGTAGCTGTAAGTAATCATAGTTAAAGTCTGTAAGGAGGGAGAGGAGCCAGGAAGCACCTAATCAATTAGGCCTCATGTATAATACATTACTGGTGCCCATGAAAAGAGAAACCATAGGAAGGGAGGAAGAAGCAGAGTGAAAGATAGGCTAATGTCCTGTGACCTGTTAGTGATATTAGCTGGGATCACATCTCTTGGCTCTGCCCAGCACTCTCTTCATTATTGCACTTGCCTGAGCTGTTTGTTCCCACTGACTGATGATATGAATTAGAATCTGAGAATAGCTCTTTGTATATTTTAAAGAGATAAATCCCTCTGCATGTTTGGCAGAAAGCAGGATCAGTTAGTAAAGCTGAAGCCCGGAGGAACTCTTCTTCTCACCCATGTGGCCTTTAATGTGCCTTGCTCATGCGTGGAGACAGCAGTCTAATGACAATAATGGACGCAATGTCCTTGCACATAAACATTTGGCTCCTCACAGCATGAGATGTCTTGTCAGTGCAGGGGACAAAATAATGGTGTAAAGATTTACTGTCAGGGAGCTGAGCCAGGCTCAGCAGGATGGCAGCTCAAAGCAGATAGATGGCCTGGCATGCAAGGGTCACCTGTGTTTATTCTGATGAATGTATGTGCCTTCCCTGGTCCTCATCATTACAGTGACTTGTGTGGATTTTGTAGCACTTGTAAGTCACTGTTGGATAGATCTTTGTACAGAGAGACAAGTAGGCTAATACCTTGGCTTTCCAGAAATAAATGATATGCTGTACATGAAAACGGTTTGCTACTTACTTGATAAGAAGACATAAATACTAAGTGCTATGAATAAAATAAATTACAGTATATATACACAGAATTTCGAAAACAAAAAGTTAATTTTGGAATCTTGTTTTGGGGACCCTTCTTAATAGAATCTCATAGAAAGATTTGGTTACATAATAATATGTATGTTGTTGGCTTTTAACGGACAATTTTATGGAATGAAATTATTTCAATGACTTTGATTTATAGTAGGAAAGAGATTTAGGGCATGTGTGTGTGTGTGTATGTATAATTACGTGAACTTGAACACACACACACACACATTTCTGTTTAAGACTAAGTAGCCCAGGCTGGACAGGAATGTGCTGTGTAAACCAGAGACAAGGCTGCTGCAAACTTACAGAATTCTACCTATTCTTTGTGTATCAGCATTGCTGGAACACTTTGAATCCTAAAGACATTTGCCATAGCTTTATATAACTGTGTCTTAGTGAGGGTTTCATTGCTGTGAAGGGACCCTACGACCAAGGCAACTCTTATAAAGAAAACATTTAATTGGGACTGGCTTACTGTTTCAGTGGTTTAGTCCATTATCATCATGATGGGAAGCATGGCAGCATCCAGGCAGACATGTTACTGGAAAAAGAGTTGAATGTACTACATCTTGGTCCACAGGCAGACAGGGGGCATCTGTGTGTGTCACTGAGGCAACATAAGGATGTATAACCTCAATGCTCACCTCCATAGTGACTCACTTCCTCTAACAAGGACATACCCACTCCAACAGGCCATATCTCCTAAGAGTACTACTCTGGATGGCCAAACATCCAAACACATGTATAGGGCCATTCCTATTCAAACCACCACAAACTGCTTGGAAATAGATGAAATCCCAAAATGTATTTCATTATGATAACTGTCATTGCTTTTGTTCTCTCTCTCTCTCTCTCTCTCTCTCTCTCTCTCTCTCTCTCTCTCTGTGTGTGTGTGTGTGTGTGTGTGTGTGTGTGTGTGTTCAAGTTCACATAAGTTCCTGATAAAGCCAAAAGACATTATTAGATACCTGGAAAAGGTGGCAAAACACCTGTTGCTATGGGTTCTAGGAACCCCTTCAAACAGTAGCAAGTGTCCGTAAACTCTGAGCTGCCTCTCAGCCCCAGAATTCCATGTTTTACAGTATACAGATGGACTTTTGAAAATAATTCCTAACAAGAATAAATTCCAGAAACTAGGAGATCTCTTGGAGGATGTGGTGTTTTGAATATGCTAGGCTCAGGGGAAGTGGCACTATTATGAGGTGTGGCCTTGTTGGAGGTAATGTGTCAATTGGGGGTGGGATTTGAGACTCCTATGCTTCAGCTCCACCCAGTGCAGAAGGGAGTCTCCTCCTGGCTGCCTTCAGATCAAGATGTAGAACTCTCACTTTCTTCTCCAAAACCATATCTGCCTGGAAACAGCCATGCTTCCCAACATGATGATAATGGATTAAATCTCTAAAACTAATTAGATGTTGTTCTTTATAAAAGTTGTCTTAGTCATGATGTCTCTTCATACCAATGAAGCCCTAACTAAGACAATGATAAAACTAGTTATTGTTTAAGCATGAAGGCAAGAGTTCAAGTATCTGGCACCTATGCAACAACCTGATGAACAAGGCAATATGATACCTTATTAAATGCGAACTTTTTGAGACATTCTTACCAGGAGGCAGAGGGAAGGCATCTCTAGAACAAGTTTACTAGTTAGACTAACTGAATCTCAAGCTCTGTCTCCAAGTCAAAGACTCTACTTCAATATAGAACGTGAAGAGTGATTGAGGAAGACATCCAACGTCACCCAAAGGTCTCCACACACCATTGCACACATGTGTATGGACATATATGTGACTTTGCTCTTGCAAACTAGCATGTGACTCATACTGCACTAACAAACATATGGGAAGTAAATCTATTTTATGTTATGCTTAATCTCTAGAAATACAAATGACAATGACAATCGTAATTGTGAACATTAGCCATGATTGATCATTCTGTACATTATATTCTTAAAATAATACACACAAATTATGCCAGTTACATAGAAAGTACATCTGACCAGCATGTATGGAAACATCTTCTACTACTACATCTTCTACTACTTGATTTTCTTTCATGTATTAAATATTTTCAAAAATACTTATAGAAAATATTTCATGAAATTGTAGCTAATTATAAAGCACAATCCTCATAAGCACAGTAGACTATAGTTTACTCTTGATTAAATTAAATAAAATTGAAGGTGAAGATTTTTTCATTGTAATATTTTTCTATGTCTTTTCTCAGGATTGTTCTGAATTTAGGAGGAAAATATAACATTTTATTTGGGTGGTGGCCACTGAAGCTTAGCAAGGTCAGTCTTCTGTATGGTCTATTATCAGGCATAATTTCTCAAAAACAGATGACAAACAGGCAGAGTTAGAAATTTGTAATTTACTACCCTGTTCTAAGGACAAACTACTGAATAAAATCATAACCCCGTTAAACACCAAAACAACCTTCAATCATTCGCCTCTATTCTGCATGTCTCAGCCGTTACGGTCTTTTGGCTGAAGTCCAATATTCATCTGATTGTCCTTTCTGTTCTGTTTGTGGAGATCGTTACACACACACACACACACACACACACACACACACACACACTTCTATACATCAATTGATTTTATAAACTAAACAATGCTGTCTCCCATCCACATTCTTATTCATTTTATCTTAAAATTCAATAGATTATGAGAAAAAGATACAACTAATGCAAATAGCTGAAACAATCCATTTGACTAAAACTGTTCAGTGTTCAAAATTGTCATTGATTCATGTCACATTATGGAAAGAAAACAAAAGTAATTTACTTTCACATGTTACTAAGTGATCTCTTTGAAGCAGCCAGCAAGAACTTAATGTTTTCTCAAGTTCTGTGACTATTGGCTGCCTGGGTTAAGGGCTGCAGAAAATGAGAGGTTTTCTACTGTCAAAAAGACAGCACAGAGAAGTCATAGAATACCTTCTTTGATTTTTACTTCAAACTGTAATGAAATTTTTTCATTCAATGTCCTATCTGTCTCTTGAGTGAAGGAATGAGAAGGCTGCCTATGTAAATTCCATAAATATAAAAGATTAAATGCCTGAAATAGGAGTTTGGAATTCTGAGCTAGTCTGAAGTGATGGTGCTTGAACAGAATTTCAGCATGATTTTTACTTGGATTGAGATTTCTGAAAAAAAAAAAAAGTTATCAATGTTCTAATTAATGGGAGGTGAATGCTCAGATAAAGGGAAATGCTAGTTTTATTTTAAACCAATGGCAAAAAGTAATACTATTTATTTCTGTATGTGACATTTAGAGAGCCATGACATAGCAAGGGGGTAGAAGAATGATTAAAAGAAAATAAAGATGAAGTATTTAATATCAGTGATTATGAGTAGTGTTGGCTGAAAGTAGCAAAGAAGACTATAAGTAGCAAGATGAAAATTGGCAAGAAATATGAATACTTATTTAATATTTGGATTTCAGTGTTAATTATTGTCTTAGCTAGTTTAACAATGACATTGCTGTGGATACAGACAGCTGTCTTCAGAAGATACAAAGTTTAATCATTTGCATATTTGGTCAAAAAAAAATGCATGTAGAAATCACAGCCTAAGAGACTTGATGTTTGAGAAAACTGACAGATGGTATTATGATATGAACTTATAGAACAGGAAGCTGTTCTCTGGCACTACATTGCATTAACCTCTGACTTTTGGGGAGGAACCCTGTGTGTGCAAGGGTGCAAGGAGTGAGGATAGTAAAAGATGTAGGCCTGTCTCTCTCTCTCTCTCTCTCTCTCTCTCTCTCTCTCTCTCTCTCTCTCTCTCTCTCTGTGTGTGTGTGTGTTCATGTGCACATACCTGTGCATGTGTGTAGTTTGGGAGACCAAAGAGAACTCACACATGTCTGGAAAATGTTCTACCACTGATCTACAGATCACAAATTTTTCTCTAGCTCTGCTGACCTTTTAGATAGCTTCTGGGAGAAAACTAGTGTTTTATTCTCTGAGTTTCAGTTTTACCTCCAAACATGACAAATTGAATTGGCAATAAGATCATGAATGTATTATTTTCCTAATTCCTAGCCATCTAATAAAGTGCCCAGGGAATGTTAAGGGAGGGTGTGTAAAGCTTAGACATTATCTAGTACTAATAGGATGGAAAGTTGCTATGGCAACAAAACCTTGGGCATGTTATATGGAGAAAACCAACTTAGATGACTAAGGAAGACTACATATCTGCTAATTAAAGGCCTTTGGAAAGTAGAGTAAACATTTTCAGTGCTTGCTCCAAAGAGCAGAAGATGTTTGAAATTACAAGGGTTGAATGCTATGGCTGATGGCTTTTTCCTGACTGAAGCACACAGAATGCCTTATTACATTACGGGAAAGTGTGCCACATAATAGGCAACCTCTTCAGATACTGTTTCTGGTAGGCTTCTTATAAGGTAAAATAAATGGTTGCTATCTAATGGTCAAAATTGAAAGTTGCACAATTTTGTGACTCCCAAACATCACTCAAAATTGGAAGAACAGAAATAACAGTAGATGAACTAATATGCAATGCAAAATTGTAACTCACAGAAGGAATTCAGAACATTCAACATGTTTTACTAACTTTAGAGAAAAACCAATGCTATATAAGGAAAAAGTATGCTTTTCAAGATCATATTTTTTTCACAAAATCATCATCTATACTCCCTCAGAGACTTTGGGTTCTGTGTAAGATGTGAGACAGATAATATGCCTCCTTCCTCAAAGGCTTTTCCAAAGGAATGAGCATGGGCAGCTTCAGAAGTCAGGGCAGGAGGAGCATCCTTACTGTTGCAGCAGATTACCCCATCCTGGTTCCCACATCAGCAGAAGCACACTGAAGCTTTGGGGACATCTGAACAGAAATTCACAGTTTTAGGGCAATTAATAGGATATATCTCCTTTGTAGTTAAGTGAAAAAAAGACTTGGACAGATTACAAGTCCTGGGGATAAACTGCTCTATCTGAGGTTTGATTTTTAGCAGCCATAATGTGGCCTACACCATATGTAACTCTGATCTCTGGAGATTGCTTACCTGCTTTTAGCTTCTGTAGATGCCAGACATGCATATGATGCACAAAACTATATGCATGAATACCCATACACATAAAAATGAAAATAGAAATGAAAAAAGTGTTTATTCATTTGCTATATAAACATGATGAAATTCTAATAAAGTTTTTTATGATATCTCATGGTTTGATTAAGTCCAAGAGACAAGTAGATGTCACCTAGCTCAGCCACTGCTGACTCCCATATAAAAACATTCACATAAGTGGTTTCCACTGGTTTGGTATCAGACAACAGTTGAAATCTCTTCAGTCTAGTCTACAGTACATTATAGAAGACAGAATTACCATAGCTAAGTCTGAAAACCAGACTCATTTGTGTCTAATGAAATGAGTTGGTGAATAAAATGTTGGTCCTGCAAGCAGCAAATATAATGAGCAGAGTTGGGATCCCCAGAATTCACATAAATGATCTTTGGGATTGGCACTAAGCCTATAATTTCAGGGCTAGGAAAGCAGAGATAGGGAATTATAGTGGAAATCTTCTGGTATTAATTCTGGTGGGTAGATGGGAGAATACACCCACAGTGGCAGGGGAGGGGGAAGGAAATGGGGAGGTTTCAAAGAGGAGACCTGGAAAGGAGAAAACATTTGAAATGTAAATAAAGTATGAAAAATAAATTTAAAAAATTCTGGGATTCTACACATATACACTTACACACACACACACACACACACACACACACACACACACATGCACAAACGCTTTAAAACTGTGGAAGAGGTAGGTGGATCCATGTGCAGATATTTACTGTGCTGGCAAAGAGCTGGATGCACTTGATTCCCTCATACTATCTGGCTAAATTTCATTGAGTTCAAATGGGTGTTATGAATTCAGTATGTGCATATTCAATCTCAGCAAATGGTAATTGTGCTTTACATTGATAATCAGATGTCTCTAAATGTTGGACACATGTTCTTCATAATAAACTAATTTGATACAGTAGAAGCTATCCCTTTAATCTTCACTGGGGCTGGGGTAGGGAGCTTCATACTTTAATGTTACTTTGTATTTTACTTCTGTTTTATACTGGAAGCTTTGTAATTTTGCTTTCTAGTTGGTTTTACAGACCAAGTTGCAACCCTACAACTTTGCTCTTGTTTCTGGCACTTGTCTACTCACTGCCCAGAGAAACTCAGACTGAGAATGAGAAGCCATTGTGCTTCAGTTGTTCTAACACAGAGATACAGAAGGGAGATGAAGAAGAAGGTTTGGGACAGCCTCTTTTTCATTCTTGGATGGAGAGATCACATTTCAGATCTGATGGCTGATAGTCTCAGAGTGTAGGGTTGGCTCCTCAGGGATACCGAGCTGTCATTCTACACACAGTGTCTGAGTATACAGACAGGGAGTCTGAGAGCTTTAGGGAGGTTTTATCCTGAAAAAAGAAATTGCAATCTTCTTTCTCTCTTTCTTCCTGGAAATCACTCATTCAGTCTCATACCAAATTATCTCTTTGGTAACCCTGAATAAAAACACACTTTCGCCAATTTTAAACATCTAGAACTAGATGGGCTGTCTTTTTCTTTGTTATTGTGGTGGTTGTGTTTCTTTAAGTTGTTGTTGTTGTGATTCTTTAACTGAAAAAATGTAAGTTTTATAGTTATTTTTGTTTTAATCTAATTTGAGTCTGAGGGGGGATGTCAGGAGTTATGCTATAGAGTCATTCTAGCCATGAAGAAACTAGTAATATTCCTGCTTGAGCCTCCAAGATACAGAGATTGCAGGGCTCACCACCTGCCCTAGTTATGTAATATACTAAATGTAATTTTTTCTTTATATTCAACCAATGCTTCCTTCATTCTTGTGTTTTTGTTTTTTGTTTTTAAAAAACAAAACAAACAACAACAACAAAAAAACAGAAAACAAAAATCACTGGCTTGAGATCTGCTTCTCCAGTTTGCTCTTTACTGGAATATCCTATTAATTTACACAGAGAGTCTATATCTATTCAATTATTTTTAATATCTATTCAGTTATTTTGATTATCACAGTTTTTTTTACCTGTTAAAGTTTCCCCCAATTGCTTAAAAAGTTTATCTTTTTGCAAGGATTTGTTTGTGTAGAATGAGTTTATCCCTACAGTGGGAGGTGAGATTTTTCAGATCTTTCTTGATGTCATCAATACTGAAATATAATGTTGGTAAATTTACTTGTATAGACAAATATCATCTTTGATATTGATTGGTAGCCTAGTAATAGGATTACCACAAAATAAATATGTGAATTCTTTGTGTGTTTAGTTTTGTAGAAACTGACAATGGAGGATTAGACCACTTTCTTTGTATTTCTTACCATAGCATGAGTTGCAATTGATAGAAATCCTTATTGATACATTGTATAATTTGATAATGAAGATAGACAGGCAGAACGATATAAGAGAGAGAATCCATCGCAATTGGGGTCATAGCTTTTCAATATGTTTGTAATCTAAAATGTCCCTATCAAGTTTTTATATTAAATAATTTTTTCATGTGTGTTCTTTTGCAGTCTATATCTTATTTCATAAAGCATGTAAGTTTCAGGTTAGATATCAAATTAAGTTTTATAGTTATTGAGTTGTGGGAGTTCTCTGTGTGTGTGTGTGTGTGTGTGTATGCACATGCGCCAGCGCGCGCATGTGGAGTTTTTAAATACTTTACTTAGTCTGTATTTTTATTATGTGAACAATATTTTCTAAGAAGAAACAATTTAAGTTTTATTTATTAATGATTTTCTTCAATGGCTCTTGTCTTTATGACCAAAAAATAAACTTCCTCTCAAGATTATGTCTCAAAGAATTTCTTTCAGAGTTTTTGAGAAGTGTTATAATTTGTTATGTGACAAAATTTTTCTTCAGAAAATTCAACATACATGTCTACTCACTCTGGATAAAGAATCTACAATAGGTCAAGTACAGATACCACCAAAGTTCAACTTTATGAACCATATGTTTTACTGAGCTTACTTAGACAAATATAGATGAGAGGTTACTTACACAAGTGGAAATGACTCAAAGACATTATTAAACTAAATCTCAGCAGGGGTGACAGCACAAAAAACTGGGGACATGAAGCACACTTCCCAGGATGCAGGCCACAGGTTAGAGAGTGTCCTTTCAAACCAACTGAGCCACTTCTGGGAAGCTCATTCATTTTCTGCTTCTTTCTGGCAGCTGGTCTGCTCTCAGGGTCTTCTTTGCAGCCTGGCTTGTCTGAGAGTGATCCTTATCCATCTTTATTGCTTACCCTGGTAGGGAGGTGCCTTTTGAATCTGATCAGTTTCAGGGACTTTCTGAAGCTATTTAAGTTATTTCCCTTTTTGCTTAAGAAGCTTCTCACAGGATGGAGTGTTTTAATCTCCAAGGAAACTGTTATACAACATTGTTCTGATCTTGTAATTCATCTGAATTTGTTGAGAACCTTTACAATTTATTTTCTTTCATTTCATTTTTGTCTATTTATACTCAGTTGTCTCTAATAATTTGTTTAAAATGTATCCTTTTCTTTGCCATTATTTTTATCTAAAATGAATTAATATCTTAAGGGATTTTCATATGTGGGTCATCTCATTTAACTATATTTATGTCATTTCATAAACAAAAAAATGGATTTAAGTCTTAACTTTGTGAAAAATATAAGAAATAAAAGGAACAGGCATCAGAAAGTGGAAGTCATCACGATTTCTATCTTGGAGATGTTTATCCATTTTAAGTCTTGCTTTTATATTTACTTCATGACAAACCTACAAGCCTATGAAGAAATTTTCGGTTGGGTGGCTTTGATAATGGGAATAAGTCTGTAACTCATCTTGAAATGTAATCATCATTCTACCAAGTTTTAATGTCCTAAGCTGCAAACATTACATTTATCTACAATGTTTTGCACTTGTAAGCATATGTGTTTATGTATAGGAACAGACTTACATACAAACTTTGTACAGATTTTTTGGGTTAGCTGCTATTTTAAAGGTGTTTTTTTTTTTCTTTTTACAACTGTAATGTTGATATTTGTTTCTTGTCTCTCTTCTGGGATAACCAAAAGTTCATCCCAGTTTCTAATAGTTTCAAAGAACCAGTTTCTCTGGTGAATTTTAAAATCTATTTTTAAGTTTTGCTCTGGTTACAAACGATTAATTCCCTTAGACAGATCTTTGATCATCTGTAAAGTAGAAATAACTTAGAGTACTTATTTACAATTTCATATTTTAAATTTTTTAAATATGCTTTTTTTGTGAGAATATGGCCTATCAATGTGAATGATACCTGGGAATGTAAAAGAGTCTATTGTATATTGCAGAATATTCTACAAATACCCAGTAAATTGACATGGCAATACCCTTAAATGGTAGATTTTATTTTATTTTGTGGAAAAGACATTAACCCAGGCTGGCTTCAAACTCACTATGTAGCTTGAGATGCTGAATCTGCTGCTGACACCTTGTAGTTGTGTGGATTTCTGTCCAGGTTGTGTGAGTGCTAGAGTACAAGCCCAGAGCCTGGAACATCCTGGCAAGCACTGTGCTACAGAGCTGCATCCCATGATACAAGTGTGTGTTCTTGAAAGATACATTCCACATGAGGAATATGTTTCTACAGCCTATAGCACAAAACCTTCAATTTATTTAGAAACAGACTGAAAAAGAACATACAACATACCCTCAGTAGTCCATGGAGCCTTCAGCCTGCTCTCGTCACTCTGACTTATGTGTTTTACAGCAGTTATTTTGACAGTGGTCTCAAAATAATGGTGTTTAACTCTGGACTTCTTAATCCAATATTGTATCACTTCCCATAAAGAAGATATTAAGCCATTTTCTTAATTATTTATTTAAATATTACTATGCTACATCAAGTATATACTAAAACCAAATTTAGATATTTTTCTTAGCTCAGGTTTTCATTTTTGTGTATTTTGAGGGATAGAATAATATCTTTAGTAAAGAAACATTTGTAATATAAGAATTTTCTATAAGTATTGCTTGTATAGCAAACTATAGATATGAAATTAACTCTAAGAGAGCGTTTGTGCTGCAGATCAAACAACAACCATGCAGTTATTGAAGGGCAGTATAACTCATAGCATCTCCCTCCAACTTAGACATGGGACTAAAATTGTACAAAAGAACTCAGTTTACATATACAACCTCATACTTATAATTTTCCTTTAAACGTTAAGCTTATTTCCATTACAACATTTTTCCAAAGCAATTCTGTAGTTCTTTCCTAAATTAATTATATTAAGCCTCAGAAAAAGAAAAGATATAAAAATTCTCTGTCTTCATATTCTGATTCTTTTGTGTGTGTACTCATTCCAGATAGCTTTGTTTTTATTGAAAGCAAGTGCTCTGCCAGTTAGCCACATCCCAACAGTCTTGTCTACTTAAAAGCATCCATGTTATTCATGGAAGAATCAGACACTACTTGATCAAATATTTCTTTTTGACTAGCCAGAAGCTAAAAGTCTTTACTTTTAATGGGTTACATGTATTGTTGGCCTGGGGGCAAGCTCTGTACTTCTTAGGTGATATTTCTCAAATCTTCAGTGACAGTACTGTATAAAGTCCCATTTCTTGAGTATCATTTTAAGAAGCAGTCTGCTGTGTGAGAAACTGACAAGCTAAGTGTCAGCTTGCAGGGCCTACTTCTAGCTCACACCATCTTACTTCACGGACAGTGCTGCTGGATTTGTGAAAAGCATATCCAGAGGTATTTCTAGAACTGAAGCCCAGTAGACAAACCAGACCTCTCGCTTCTAGATGTGTGAAGTCTAGCAAAGGAAGTGTCTGAATCTCCTGACCTACTTCCAGGCATATAGATATTTGCCTGTGCATAGAGACACATGTTGATGAGGTAAAAAAAAAAAATATATAGATAAAGTCTGTTCTACAAACTTGGGGTGGGAATATAAACATCTTCAGGGGAGTAATATGGTTTCATAACCGTCTTTTTATGACTCATTCTCAATTCTTAAACTATTAAGGGGAAGTCCAGATGGGGGATCCCAGGTGGGATCCATCATAATCCCATCACTCCCTATTATTCAAAAACCTAGAGCTGTCACAGCTATATATCATAACAGGGCTGTTATGAGGTTTGCCTGTACTCTTCACGAGCAGAGCCACCTATTAACCCACAGTTCACAAGCATGGAATTCCCATGGTTTCTACCAACCTTGACTGTTTGAGCAAAACATGATAAGTTATAAAAGTAATAAATAAATAATGTACTCTCGCATCCCTTTTCTCCACAGTCCTTATTGGAGTTAAGTAGGTTTTCTTTTAAAATTTGAAAGAAATTAAATTACTCTCTTATTTATCTACATGAGAAGGATATTTGTCAACCCCTTTACTGAAGGCCACTTTTTTAAAAATGGAATGTTTACAAAACACTTCAAGTATGTCAAGATGAAGTTTCCTAGATGGAGGAGCTGAAAGCAAGAAGAGACTGAGAACTTTTAATTATCTTTGAAACCTCATTCTTCCTTTATACTTCATGCACTTATTCCTGTGCTGTGCCCCTCATTCCCCATCTCTAAAATGAAAACCGAAATTATTAAATTTCACCTAGTGCTTCCATAAAGTTCCATTGTTAAAGTTCTACTTGGAGTGCTGAGCATAACCAAAATAGTGTTTGTATACATTTTTAACAAGTTGAGCCTCTGTGTCACCAACTGCAAGAATATATCTAATAACTGAGAACTTGCATAATTATAATGAATATGAAAAATCATTAACATAGAAAAATACCTAGAATAAAATTGCAACTAGCCACGCTTAATACTTTAGCTCTGCAATTTGCCTTTCTAGATTAGGGAGCATATTTTTCCTTTTCCAACATGTTTTCTGTTTAGTATTTTCAGTATGTGGAACCCACTACAAATTCTGCCTCTCCTTTCCTGTTCAGATATCACCAGTCCAAACCCAAGGATCATGCACTATCTGTAAACCCCTCTTCAATGAAACAATCTTCAAGACTCTACTTTTCCATGTGTACCAAATATTTAGATTTTAGAAAGTCGGGGAGTTTGAAATGATTCTTTGAGGCATTTAGCACAGAATGATCCTTCATACATGAATAAACCAGAGTGTCAAGACACTGAGAATAGAAGATAAAGATCGTAAAGTTCAGGCTGAAAATTTCTAGGCACCTTTTCTACACCTGATCTATTTTTGTGGCAAAGAGAAGGCATAAAACATTGTAGATTGAAAATGTGTGTGGTTTGGGACAGGAGGATAAACTCCTTGTGTGGGAAAGATGGACAGTCATATCAGCAAAGACTATGATATATGGGAATACCTGTGTCCTCTGCCTTGAAAGTTGCATCACTAATATTTCCAACCTCATGACTATAATGAAAACAGATTCCAAAGTCTCTAGAAATATTAACCATGGGTTTAGACTTGCCAAGTAGATAGAGTGTGTGAAAATATTAGAAGCTTTAAGAATAGAAGGCCTTTAATCAATCACATTATTGATACCGCATTAATTTTAAAGTATTTTAGCCTATATTTCTATTAGTGATAGTTAGGATTTCAACCCCTCAATTGTACTAGAATAATTTTTTGGTATCTCTTCTTGTACTTATACTTATAGGAGCAGTATTCTATGTGGGCTTATATTTTATTTTGCAACATGAGTGCATTAAGGCAGTAAATGTGATTTTCCACTTAAAATTACCATTATAGTTTTGGTTACTGCCTATTGCTTAGTAATTTTTTTTCTTATCAAAATACTCCTTGGTTGATTTAATTCTTAATTTTTTCATTAAATGCTGTAGATTCTAGGGAATAATTTTTCTTCTGACATGAGTTTTTAGATGTAGATTCATGCATCATCTATTTGATATTCAAATGACCCTCATTGGTTTTTATGTTTTTTATAAGCTTCATTGTAGAATCCACTAATGCTTTTCATTGAATTCTTCTGGTTTGTCTTATTGCCAGTAATCTGTAAGTCATCTGTTCTGTTTTCAAAACCACTTGTCTGTAAATTTTTTCTCATTACCATGCTCTTTTCAATTTTAACTAAAGTTCAATCATAATATATCAGGTATAATGGCAACATTAAAATACATCAGAGTACCATTCACAATCTATAGTAGTTAGACCAGAAATGAAATAGAAGATTTGTTTCTTTTGTGAAACAGAAAAATGTAGCCTTAATATGAACAACACTGCAATATAAACTGCTTATGGGTTGCAACAAATCTGATAACCGAAGGTATATACAAGACATCTGCTATTGGCTCGGCTGAAATATGTATCTTCAAAAATCTCTTTTCACAGACTGTTTTCAGTCAGTTTTTATGTGCATCATCTCAGTTTTGATTTTGTCTCATTTGATCAGTAATATCTTCTTTTGCCACCAGAAATCAGTCATGATCACCTTGTTGATTGTTAAAACAATGTTCAAGGACTAATTTCTCCTTAGGAATCTAGTTGGGTGTCTTCATAGCTCTCAAATATTTGAAAGACATGATGAAGTATCCAGTTCTTGTGAGATCTCTCCTGACACTGAACAGTATATCCCAGCTCATCTTCTTCATATATTCATGGAAACAGACTATCTTATATATGCCACCAAGTACCATATTTATCCTTGGGATTCCAGAAAAAAAAAATATCTAAAGTATAGATCAAGTAAATAAAATACGTAAAGAAGCCAAGCTTTCTCTAAGTGAAAATGATGTAATAGTATAAGGAAGCGATCTCAAAACTTCTGCCAAAAAATTCTAGAAATGATACACAATGTCAACTAAGTGGCAGAATACAGAATCAGCTTACAAAATCAGTCATAGTGTTTCAGAGATAATTGCATGGAAAGGTGTGCTGATCTAGGTTGTGTTTAGTGAAAGCTGGGAAAATATTTTTGACACAGAGCAAAAGAAAAATTTACAGCTAGGCAGTGGTGCTACACACCTTTAATCCCAGTATTTGGAGGCAGGGATGGATCTGTGAGTAGACCAGCCTGGTCTATAAAGTAAGTTCTAGAGCAGCCAAAGCTATTCAGAGAAACATTATCTCAAAAACAGAAATGAAAGAAAAAAGATTTTTAAAATGATTAAAATGTGAATTCTACTGAATGCTTGTTGCAGGAAATATTAAAAAATGGAATCCACACTACTGCCAGCAAGACACCGATGGGCTGGCCAGACAGGCACTAGCAGGCAATGGCCAGCCTGTTCTCATCATGTGGAGACTCTCTGATTCAGAGCTCTGAAATCTTTCAGCCCAGCTCACTAAGTTCCCACTGAACTTAGCTGGTCACTACCATGCCAGCCATTCCTGTTGCGGAAAATATTGAAAAATAAAAACGCACCATCACGCTCTATACCCAGCTACTCTCTGCTCGCAGTCTCGCCGCTGCTAAGCTAGCCCCAGCCGGTGGTCTTCCCAGCTCTGGTTTGCCTGTCTCAGAGCCCCTGATAACTTCTCAGCCATCCAGCCCCTGTGGTCGGTGGTCTCAACTCCCAGTAGCCCAGTAAATCAAAACTTTAGAAGCTTATAATTAATCAGATTTATATATAACTTCTCAATTTATTAAATGTCCACACAATAATTTCAGAGCCAATTGATATTGATATAAATTGCCCATCTAGATAAGACAAATTGTCCAGTAATTATCTATCCCTTATAAGATACTCATCGTTACCTGTGGTTATTTAAAGCTACACAGAATCTGGATCATCCAGTTCTTCTTCCCCAAACTTTTGAGCTCCACCTTCCCTTCCACTGCCCAATCACAGGCTTTAGCCTTTATTTTACAAATTAAGGTGGTGAGAAAGGTTCACAAAATGTCACCTGTGTATTGATTAACTCCTCATCCAAAACCCCTGGGGAGGTTGGGGAAGCAGAATTAACATTAAAATACAGACAGCACCAGGGGCATCCACAACAAAAGCTGATAAAGATTTCTTGAACTTCTAAAACTGAATTTCCATTTAAGAGATCAATAGTCAAGTGGGTTAAATGGAAGACTTTGCTTTCCTTAGATCAACTGAGGAAAATCTCTGTCACTAGTCTAATTGACTGACTGTGCATAGATTTGGCTACTCAAATTTTATAGCATTTTATCAAAATATGTAGAACAGATGGCGAATACGTAAATATGTATTAAAATGAGTAGAGACAAAGACATACGTTAATTGTTCAACATTTCTTAGCAATTTCCAGTACTTCATGTCTGAAATGTTAAAGTAAAAAGAACCTGAAATTTCACATTCCAAAGTCATGGGTTTAACTTTAAGTCATTCAAAATCTTGGCTTCTTCCTGTTCATGTTATGTCAGAGACAATCGTGTATAAACCATAGCAATCTGAAGGAAGTGTAGGTCATATTTTTAGGTAGGAATATAAGAAAAATGCACTGATAGAAAAATGCTAAAGGAACTGAAAAAGGAAGAATTCTTAGAAGAGGAAAAAATATAACATGAATAAAAAATAGTGGAAAAAAGTTGTAAACAACTGAAGCGTTGGTGACATATGAAGGCCAAAGAAAGGCGTATGGAAATGAAATGATCAGATATTCATTTAGTTACATCCCAAAGATCAACATCAAAACATTGACCTACATTTCAAGGTTAAAAACCATGAAAAGATAAAGAATTACCCATTATGAGTTCAAATCGCTAAACCAAATATATGAGAAAAGTTCTAGTCATGATGCACAATGAGTGAAGCCATAAATTAGAAGGCATTTGTAATAATATCACTTTCATGCAAGTGGTACTGTTAGGAAGAAAGTTCTTGAACCTCTGCAGTAACCTTGAGGTTTGTTCTCATTCAATAATGTCCTTTTATGGGAACTGACAAAAAAAGTAGATTGAAAAAAACAAAAACAGAAAGAAGTAGTGAAAAAATGGGGGATGGGAAATCAAGATTTCTTATGAGTACAGGCTTGTAAAAAATTTAGATGGGAAGAAAAAGAGTAAATGCATCAAAGGAAAGGAGTTTAATCAACATCTTTCAAGTAGAGAAAAGCAGCTGAAAGGAGACACATTTTCAACATGAAACCCCCTGATCTGCTTCCATGGGTCTTTTCTCTCTGGCATCCTTCATTACCTCGTTTTCTTTGTTCTGTCCCAAGCGTAGCAAACTGATTTAGTTGTTTTGTTTTACTATGTAGCGTTGATATAACTGCATCTGAGTCTATACACCTAGCCACATGTTTATACATTTATGATTTTGATGATATGGGCACAGATTCTAACTTTTCCAGGAATGTCTCAAGGAAAGATTGGACCCTTCCTTGTGTTTCAGTGGCAGAACAGTCAGATATCCTTGGTTTTCTTCAATGAATTGACATTTTCTGATTTTGCCTCTTTAATAACCCCATGTAGGAGATGAAGAGAAGCAAAGAAAAAGAAAAAAAGGAAAATAAAGGAAAAAACAGAAATAACTTCTGTATTTTCTTGATGTTCTGTGACTTGAGCCTGTGAGCTAAACTGGGTTAAAGTACATAAAGAGAGAAGTAAATAAGGAAGGAAGGAAGAAAGGAAGGAAGGAAGGAGAAAGAGGGAAGAAGGGAGGGAGGTAAGAAAAGGAGGAAGGGAGGGAGGAAGAGAGGAGGGAGACAAGGAGAAAAGGAGGAAGGGATGGAAGGAGGGAGGAACTGATGTGTTTATAAAAATGATTAAGATATATGTTTTATGGGTGTGGGGAGGTAAGGTGTGGGGGAAGGGTGTGCCTCAGCAGGCCCATGCCAAGGCATCCCTTCCCGGAGGGACCAACCACAGGCGAAAGTATAGTATAGAATAGAGTTTACTCAAGGCATGGGGAAATAGAGGGTAGTAGAGGCAGAAAGGCAGAGAGGGGGAGAGAGTAGAGAAGTGGAAAGGCAGGCCCTGACCATGTGGAAGAGGAGAGAAGGGAATGAGGAGAGGTAAGGGATAAGAGATTCAAGAGAGAGGTAAGAGAGAAGAGAGAAAGGAGGGGCAAAGCAGCCCCTTTTATAGTGGGCCAGGCCCACCTGGCTGTTGCCAGGTAACTGTGGGGTGGAGTTTAGACAGAATGCTAACAGGAACTAAGCAAGTTTTAGGTCATTATTATGCGCGTAGGGGCTATAAGAAGTATAAATGCCAAAGATGTACTAGACCAGGACCTTTCATACCAAAATGGATAATTAATGATGGAGAAGAGACCAGACAGATTAAAAGTGAGAGGTAATGATAGGGTAGGTTACGTGAGTGACTAAGAAGCCTTTGATAAAAGGATACTGTCCTGTGAGGTTGGCTCTATAATCTCTATATCCTCAAGTCACCTCAGTGAATGTGCTGTCTCCTTCCTGATCTTGCAGAGGACACCGTGACAGATGAAAATTTCTTTCAGCAAAGGACGTCATACTTATATCTAAACGTTTAGCAAAAATTAGAGCATCAAAATACTTTCCGAGTTCACTGTTTCTTAATTGACCTCAACCTGAATTATTCTTTAGGCTAATGTGATGTGTTTAGATATGCCTTATGAGGATGTCCTTAACCTAATCCAGAAATACTTGTGGGTCTGGAAATGCAAAGGGCCCATCTTATCTATGAGCTTGCCCATAAGATCTGTTAATTTGCATAGCAAACACTTTGTAGATGTTAGCAAATATCAGAAAATGTGACATGAATCAGTTTTGGTTTGGGGGAAACTTCTCTCATTACAGATTGGCTTTGTCCTCAACATTTCTTTTCATGGCTGGCTGCAAATATTTCTGATTGGTCAGAGAAAATTAGAATTTATGGCTAATGACTATGCAAACTATACAGACATATATTTAGATATGGGAAATATTCACATACAGCTTAGAGTTTAAACCTCAGGCTAGGGAGACAGACAGCCTGATAACAAGGTCTCACCCTCCCAGACAACTGGCTCTGTTAGCCTCGCCTGTCTCAGTTCCTTCACCTTACCTTAGAGCAAGGCTTCTTGTCTTTTTTTTTATTATTTTGAGTTTTGAGTGTTGAGAATACAATGGATATAAGAAACACTTGATTGGATAAATGAATACAACTAGGAGTTTTATTATTATTTTTCCCCATGGGACTTTAAATGAGCTGATTCATGAGTAAAGGTATACATCAGAGTAACTAAGGACAAGTACTTTCTTGTAGCTTTGTCCTTTGCAACATTCTTATGTAAATGAGTCATAAGAATGCCTGTTGCTGAAGACAATGTCCTCTATAACATGGAGCCTTGCCCATGCAGGGTAAGAGCTCAACATTTAAGCTTTATTCACATATATGGTAATGAGTGATAGAGGTAGCCCAGGGCCATGCTAATGCAGGTGTTAGGCTCAAACTTTTGAATTTGGTATCCAAACAAATAATACCCTGAACTATGTATTTCACTTTGCACTTGTCACTAAGAATATTTTCTTTTCACATTCTTCTTTCTTGAACAATAAAATTGAACTTGTTGAATTAGATTCTACTTGTATTGAATATCAGGAAGCTCACAGTTAACCTTAGTGTTTGGCTTACTTCAGTCCTAGCCTGCTATAGTGAAGTTTTATGGAATATATTGGGTCTTATGGTTGTAGACAGACATGCTCTTTGGATTAACTCTGTAATTTTTCTGTAACGGTTTTACAATATTGTATAACTTCATCTTGTAATGATCTTATAACGATCATTCATTGTTTTAGCTAAATAAGAATATTTAGCTATACCTTTTCACCTTTAGCATATGATGAAACTCTATTTTCACATAATTTGATGTTCTTTGTATTTTTACCTATATTCTAATGATATAGAAGAGGTTAAAAATTGGTTCTACTATTTCTGGTACCATAACTAAATCATGTTTATGAATGTAAGTCTATGCAGATATAAATAGCATATTGAGTCTCATAATTATGACATTTATAAATGTTAAAAACTGCAATTTTTCAAAAATGCAAAGACTATTCAAATGTGGCATAGACAACAAATGCAAAGTAATTATTTTCGTTTTAACATAGTTTGATCTATGCTGCTGAAAATTTGTACATTACATTTAATTAGTAAGTAATAATTACACAATGTTCAACAGGACATAGGAAGTTCAATTAGAATGATTTATATTAGCAAGTGAGTCACAGATGACTGCTTTGTGCACTTTGAAATCTTCATATATTTCCAGAGAAGCTAAATTTTACATGAATTTATAAGACTACATGAATAATCCAGTGCAGGAGACATCATAACAAAAAAAGCATGATCTCACTCCCAATAGTTTTTCTCCCTTTTGACTGGGTAAAATTAATATAAAGTGTTTGCTAAAAGGTTTTTTTTTTTATTGACTATTTTAAATACTTATATAATGAATTTAGTCGTTTTCACCCCATTCTCTTCCCTAGTCTCCTTCCCTTAGCCCACCATAACTTATCCTTTCAGCAAATACCACCCTTCAATTTCATGCATATTTTTTGAATTGCAAAATCTTATCTTTTTATTAATCATTTTATTCATTTTCATTTCAAATAAAATACCCCTTCCCAGTTACTGTTCCACCTATCCCCAATCTCATCTTCCCTAAGCCCCGCCCTTTTGCTTCTATGAGGGTCTCCTCCACTCATTCACCCACTCCCACCTCACCCCTCTGGCATCCCCCTACCTTGAGGCATCAAGCCTCCCTCACCTCTCATTGATGTCACATAAGGCCATCTTCTACTACATATGTACCTGGAGTCTTGGCTCTCTCCATGTATACTCTTTGGTTGGTGGTTTAGTCCATGGGAGCTCTGGATAGTCCAGTTAGTTGGTATTGTTCTTATGGGGATGCAATCCCCTTCAGCTCCTTCAGTCCTTCCACTAGCTCTTCCATTGCTCTGTGATTTAAATTTGAATTATTCAAGGCTGAAGATTTGCAAGGGTAACTTACCTGTGGCTACACCACTAAAGAAAATGAATGCTTCTCTCCTAGCCGCCTTTAAGCACTTATAGATCTCTTCTTCGTCAGACACATATTTAGCACCTGTCATGCCTTCTTAATTTTCTTTTTTTTTTCCCAAAGATTTATTTTATTTATTTTATGTATATGAGTACACTGTTACTGTCTTCAGACACACTAGAAGAGGACATCGGATCCCATTACAGATGGTTGTGAGCCACCATGTGGTTGCTGGGAATAGAACTCAGGACCTCTGGAAGAGTAGTCAGTGCTCTTAACAGCTGAGCCATCTCACCAGCCACCTTAATTTTCAATACTAAGTCATTAAATAAGACTGACTTGTTTTGCTTAAACTTCATTGTTACAACCATCCATTTTATAGAGGAGAATAAAGAATGCAAGTAAATTAAATTTTGTGAAGCAAGAAGGTATTTAGGCAGTGTCAAGCAATTTAATGTATGCAAGAAGGTATAAAGGAAAAGAAATGAAATCACAGGCACGACCATACAAACAAATAATTCACCAAAATGAAAGCTAAAGGCAAAAGGTTGAGTAACATTTGTGCTCCTTCTTCTCAACAAGTAATGGCAGAATGTCATTGGACTTTATTCTTTATTCTCCTTGGCTCCTGACTGCATTCCTGTGATGTCCATAGAATGAATTCAGAAGATGCAGAACACATGAGATAGGCAGAGTAAGATGACACACTCTCAGGGGTTAAGAGTAGACAATAACCAGAGAGTACATTGTCGCAATTTGTATTTTAGATAAATATGTTTTTTCGACTGTCTCTAAGGCAGACAGGTTTTCTAAGAGGCATTTTTTTTTTCTGCCCAGGGGATTGACTGCCTTATTTGAACTGGACATTTTATAATTTTATAAATTTATTTCTTATTTTTAGTATTATAATATAAATACATAATTTTCCTGTCTTTTTTTAAAGCCCAAATCCCCCCTATAACTCTACTTCCTCTCTTTCAAATTTATGGCCATGTTTCTAGCAACAGTCATACATACATACACACATACAAGCACACATATACACACACCAAAAATGTAAATAAAGACATCTAAGTCTATATAATGTTATGTGTATGCATATGATTTCAGAGCTGACCATTAGGTATTGGATAACCAGTTTGTGTGCTCTTCTTTGGAGATGATTATTTATCCTGCTCTTATGGTCATAGCATTCCTTAGTTATCTGTAGTTCTTTGTATAGGTTTGAGGTCTTATGAGATTTCCATGTCTATGTTAGCATGTCTGTTTTTGTCCTTGTTCAGATCATTTTAAGCCAGTACTTTGATAAGACTTTAATGGTATAGCTTCTGATATTTCTAGAAGACACAGTTTCATGGCAAACATTTATTTGTCTGGTTTTTCACAATTTTTTCTCCTCTCTCCTGAAAGATCCCTGAGCTTTTGGTGTAAGAATTGTTTTGTAGATGTGTCATTTGGGACTTTCAAAGCATATAAAATGATATTTAAGACTATTGAGTAGCTAAGTCTTTAAAAATATAAAACAAAGTTGGATGATACATTTATTACTCATTCTTCTAAAATGAGAAGTTGTAGAGCATGATATAACTTAATGGAGAAGAAACAGGGTCTCAAACCCAAACATCCTGATATTCAAGCATGTGAAAATTTTCAGCACAAGTTTTTGCTTTGTCATATTAATTTCTAGGGGTCAAATACTATTTTATAAAAGATAAACAAAATACAAAGTTCATATATAGATGGTCATATGCTCCCCAAGACATTTAAAATGTCATCACAAAACACATTTTTTTTCAAATGCTTAGTACAGTCTGTAGTCATGAAGGTAATTTTGTTACATATTATCCAATGTTGGGAATAAACATTCTGCCAATTACATTAAGAGGAATTTAACAGAGAATAAGTTTTAAGAAGTTCTCATTTCCTTTCTGAGGTAATAAATTCCCATGGGATCACTCTTTCATCACACATATGGTGCAACAGAATATTTAATCTCCAGAAAGATGACTCAGCTGCTTTAATTTTCTATAAGTTTAATAATGGTGCATATTCTCCCTGCTTATCTCCCTACAATGTACTATTGCAACATGTTTGGTTTGGGGGTAAATCACTGTATTTGTCACATTGGGAGAATGTCAAAAACTGTCACTTTTTCTGTTGCTAGTATATTGTAGTGAACTCTAATGCTGTATTGGAAAGATGAAATATTACATAGGTTGTATTTCCAAACAATTTCCTGCCCTTTAATGCCCTGTTTTATATAACAAGTACAGCTTACAATCTGAACCAGCTTCACTGAACTGGATAGAAATTGTTAGATATTGTAACTATTGGTTTTCATCTAAAATACATGATTTGTCTGAGAGATCAAAGTGCCTCATTTAACTCTGGAATTTTCACTGAGAAAATTCTCATTTCTCAAGAGTCCAGAACTCAGTATTTCTTGTGCTTAACTCTCCAAAGCTGCAATATTTATAAAAAACTATGCTTAAGAGCTAAGGGTACAGCTTAATGGTTGAGCACTTGTCTGGTATGTGTCATACTGATAGTACTTAAGATTTGCTAGTGTCTAGCTACTAGTTAAAACCCTAGGTTTTATAGAATGTCCAAGGTAATGTCTCACATACTACATATGTGATCTTGAGCAAGATAATCATTTATATTTCGAGATTTTTTTATTTAGTATTTTATTTACATTTCAAATGTTTTCTTCTGTCCAGGTCTCCCCTTTGGAAACTCCATTTCCCATCCCCCCCTCACCCTGCCTCTATGAGGATATTCTCTCCCCACCCACTCACTCCAATCTTCCCTCATTAGCATTCCCTACACTGCAACATCTACCACCCTCAGGCCCAAGGGCCTCTCCTCACAATGACAGTAAACAAGGAGCTTCTTAGCCACTTATGTGGCCAGCACAATGGGCCCCTCCATATGCATTCTTTGGTTGGTGGTCTAGTCTCTGGGAGCACAGGGAGTGGGGGTGGAGCCCTAACCAGTTGACACTGTTGCTCCCTCCCCATGGGACTGCAAACTCCCTCAGTTCCTTTAGTCCCTTCTCAACTCCTCCATCTGGGACCTCACACTCAGTCTAACAGTTGCTGTGAATTGAATCATGGGTGTTTCGAACTTTTGGCCTAATATCTGCTTATCAGTAAGTATATACCTTGTTCGATCTTTTGTGTCTGGGTTACCTCACTCAGGATGACATTTTCAAGTTCTATCCATTTGCCTGCAAATTTCATGAAGTCATTGATTTTAATAGCTGAGTAGTATTCCATTGTGTAAATGTACCACATTTTCTGTATCCATTCCTCTATTGAGGGACATCTTGGTTGTTTCCAGCTTCTGACTATTATAAATATGGCTGCTGTGAACATAGTGGAATATGTATGCTTATTAGAAGTTGGAGCATCCACTGGGTATTTGCCCAGGAATGGTATAGCTGGGACCTCAGGAAGTATTATGTCCAATTTTCTAAGGGCCGGCAAACTAATTTCTACAGTGGTTGTACCAGCTTGCAATCCCACCAGCAATAGAAGAGTATTCCTCTTTCTCAACATCCTAGTCTGCTGTCACCTGAGTTTTTGATCTTAGCCATTCTGACTGGTGAAATGGGATCTCAGAGTTGTTTTGATTTGCATTTCCCTGATGACTAAGGATATTGAACATTTCTTTAGGTGCTTTTCAGCGATTCGGGTTTCCTCAGTTGAGAATTCTCTGTTTAGCTCTGTTCTCCATTTTTTAATAGGGTTATTTGGATCTCTGGAGTCTAACTTCTTGAGTTCTTTGAATATATTGGCTATTAGCCCACTGTTGGACATAGGATTGGTAAAGGTCTTATGTTAGTTGCTGTTTTGTCCTATGGAAAGTGTCCTTTGCCTTAGAGAAGCTTTACAATTTTATGACATCCCACTTGTAGATTCTTGATCTTAGAGCATAAGCTACTAGTGTTCAGTTCAGGAAACTTTTCCCCTGTGCTCATGTGTTCCAGACTTTTCCTGACTTTCACTTCTATTAGATTCAGTGTATAAGGTTTTATGTGGAGGTCCTTGATCCACTTGGACTTGAGCTTTGTACAAGGAGTTAGGAATAAATCAATTTGCACTCTTCTACATGTTGACTGCCAGTTGAGCCAGCACCATTTGTTGAAAATGCTGTCTTGTTTCCACTGGATGGTTTTAGCTTCTTTGTCAAAAATCAAGTGACCATAGTTGTGTGGGTTCATGTCTGGGTCTTCAATTCTATTCCATTGATCTACCTGCCTGTCACTGTACCAATGCCATGCAGTTTTTATCACTACTGCTCTGTAGTACAGCTTGAGGTCAGGGATGCTGATTCCCCCAGAAGTTCTTTTGTTGTTGAGAATAGTTTTTGCTATCCTGGGATTTTTATTATTCCATATGAATTTGTGAATTGCTTATTCTTTTAGTTTCTACTTGGTTGATTTCAGCCCTTAATTTGTTTATTTCCTGCCTTCTACTCCTCTTGGGTGTATGAGTTTCTTTTTGTTCTAGAGCTTTCAGGTGTGTTGTTAAGCTGCTAGTATATGCTCTCTCCAGTTTCTTTTTGGAGGCATTCAGAGCAATGAGTTTTCCTCTTAACACTGCTTTCATTGTGTCCTATAGGTTTGAGTATGTTGTACTTTAATTTTCATTAAATTCTACAAAGTCTTTGATTTCTTTCTTTATTTCTTCCTTGACCAAGTTATCATTGAGTAGAATGCTGTTCAGCTTCCATGTGTCCAATTTTCCTGGAAAATTGTTTTCTGGCCTTACTCTGAGGTAGTATTTGTCTTTAACACTGAGGTGCATTTCCTGGATTCAGCAAAATGCTGCATCCTGTTTATGTATCCAGTCTGTTAGTCTATTTCTTTTTATTGGAGAATTAAGTCCATTGATGTTAAGAGCTGTTAAGGAATAGTGATTGCTACTTTCTGTTATTTTTCGATGTTATTTTATGTTTGTATGTCTATCTTCTTTTGGGTTTGTTGAAAGATTACTTTCTTGCTTTTTTAGGGTGTAGTTTCCCTCCTTGTGTTGGCATTTTCCATTTATTATCCTTCGTAAGGCTGGATTTTTGGAAAGATATTGCGTAAATTTGGTTTTGTCATGGAATATCTTGATTTCACCATCCATAGTAATTGAGAGTTTTGCTGGGTATAGCAGCCTGGGCTGACACTTGTGTTCTCTTAGGGTCTATATGAGATCTGTCCAGGATCTTCTAGCTTTCATAGTCTCTGGTGAGAAGTCTGGTATAATTCTGATAGGTCTGCCTTTATATGTTACTTGCCCTTTTTCCTTACTGCTTTTAATATTCTTTCCTTATTTTGTGCATATGGCATTTTAACTATTATGTGACAGGAGGAATTTTTTTTCTGGTCCAATCTATTTGGAGTTCGGTAGGCTTCTTGAATGTTTATGTTCATCTCTTTCTTTAGGTTAGGGAAGTTTTCTTCTATGATTTTGTTGAAGATATTTTCCCCTTTATGTTGGGAATCTTCACTCTCTTTTATACCTATTATCCTTAGGTTTGGTCTTCTTATTGTGTCCTGGATTTCCTGGATGTTTTGGGTAAGAGCTTTTTGCACTTTGCATTTTCTTTGACTGTTGTTTCAATGTTTTCTATGATATCTTCTGCACCTGAGATTTTCTCTTCTATCTCTTGTATTCTGTTAGTGATGCTTGCATCTATGACTCCTGATCTCTTTCCTAGTGTTTCTACTCCAAGATTGTCTCCCTTTGTGATTTCTTTATTGTTTTTATTTCCATTTTTAGATCCTGGATGGTTTTGTTCATTTCCTTTGCCTGTTTGGTTGTATTTTCCTGTATTTCCTCTTTAAGGCCTTCTAGCTGTTTAACTGTGTTCTCTTGTATTTCTTTCAGGGAGTTATTTATTTTCTTCTTAAAGTTTTCTATCATCATCATGAGAAGTGCTTTTAAATCTGAGTCTTCCTTTTTTGGTGTGTTGGGGGATCCAGGGCTTGCTGTGGTGGGAGAACTGGGTTCTAATGACACCAAGTTGCCTTCGTTTCTATTCCTTATATTCTTGCCCTTGCCTTTTGCCATCCGGTTATCTCTGGTATTAGCTAGTCTTGCTCTCTCTGACTGTGGATTGTCCCTCCTGCAAGCCTTTGTGTCAGTCCTCCTTGGAGATCAGCTCTCTCTGAGAGGAATTTGGGTTTGGCGAGCTATGCTACAGGTTAGTTCTGGGATACAGACAGAAACCAGAAGGATCCTGTCCCCAGCTGTTCCTTGGTTCCTGTGTCCTGATGGATCTGCGAGTGTCCCTCTTGATTGAGTAATTTGAACAGAAGTGGTGGTCTTCCTGTGCTCAAAGGTGTGTTGGCACTTCTGGGAGACCAGCTCTCTCCTGGCACTGAGTATGGAGCCCTGTGTCAAGGGATCAACTTCCTGGTCTCAAAAGGAAACCAGAAGGCCACTCCAAAGTCCCTGTGTCCTGAGGGTTCTGGATGTGTCTCTCTGAGCAGAGGTGCTGACCTTACCCCTAATCATAGGCTTGACCACACTCTTGGGAGGTTAGCTCTTTCTCTGTGCTATTTAGGTATGCAGTCTCGTGGCACAGACCTCAGGAGTAAACCAGAGGCTCCTGTCCCAGGTTGTTTCTCTGTCCCAGTGTTCTGCAGATTCTGGGCAGGTCCTGCTGAGCAGTGGCACCTGTCTTCCCTCCACTCACGGGCTTGTCCACACTCCCTGGATGCTAGCCTTCTCCCTGCGCTATTTGGTTATGGAGCTCTGTGGGCTCAGACTGGGGTCCCTGGCTGCAGAAGAAGACCAGAATGCTTCTATCCCAGGTGGCTTGTAGGTCCCTGTGTCCTGGAGGTTCCGGGCAGGTCCCTCTGAGCAGAGATACTGTCCTTACCCCCTGATCACAGGCTTGTCCATACTCCTGGAAGGGTAGCTCTTTCCCTGCACTATTTGGGTATGGATCCGTGTAGCACAGACCACAGGTGTAAACCGGAAGTCTGATATTTCAAGATTCTTATATGTAAACAATGACTAAAATTTATCAACCCCATAAGGTTAATACAAGGCTTACTTAAGACACTAAGTAATATTTTGTCAGCTTATATACCAGTGACAAATATCAGACAGAGTTATTAATATTGAGTACATAACTAGTATTTTTTTATTTTTATAATGTTTCACTATAGTACTAGAGTACATCAGAACTTCCAGTATCCAAGCAGTTCTCATATACAGGATACACACTTT